>CABEEJ010004906.1:0-38173 GCA_901482245.1 Timema douglasi
GGGCAGGCTAATAAATAGTGTGTGGAAACAGGGATGTGGACTTATAAGAAGGCGAGGGAGCAGTGAGGGGGAGAGAACCCTTACAAGTTATAGTTGCAGATCACACGACTTGATGTACCTAACAGTAATATTATATTAATGCAAATAAAGTAACTTTTATAACTGTCAGTTAGGTTTTAATGATCTGTGTGTTCATAATAGACTTTTATCAATTTTACTATCTGCTTCATGTACAGTTTACCCGGTAAAATTCCCCTTTCAAGTCAATGAACAAGCATTATGCTTGGTCTTGTCCTAATACTACCTCCATCTGATTTTCTTGACACTTTTGCAGTGGCGTATTCTGAGAAAAATTAATAGGTGTGCTGTACTCTAAAAGTTGCAACGGAGATTTGGGGGCCGAGGAACCTCAACCACCGTTGTCCAAGAATGTCAAGGGATATATTTGAAGATGTGTCCGTATAGAACAGTGGTTCTCAAACATTTATTATTTCCCTTTATCTGTATGCTATCTTAGAAAATTTTGAGCCTCCACTCCCATATTCTCTCTTCTTTATTTATCCATAATGATGATTACCATCCACTCAAAATGTAATAAAAGTAACTCCATGGTGTCAGCCCACATTCAGGCTATACCTATCGAGTGGCCACCAAACTGTTTGGTGAATTAATGACAACCCTTACGGTCAGAGGGTGTCATGTGGTCAGCACATCGATGACTATCCATTAAGCTTGGCTTTCAATACCGGAGTCACTACTACTTTATTCGAGTAGCTCCTTATTTATACACCCTAGGCTGAATCTAGCCCGTTCTAGACCTACTGCTGCCCAGATAATCTGGACGCACCGGGAATCAAACCCGGGACCTCTGGGTCCGTAGCCAGAACCTATGACAACTAGATCGCATAGGTGGTCCTCAAGTTGTAATAATATCTACATGGTTAGACATTTAAGTAAATATTAATGTCGTGGCTAAGAGTGGTATGGGCACATCTATGAATGCATAAGGGACAGATCCTATTCAATTAGCCTAGTGTAATTAAAAGCACACAGCAATACTCAAAGCAAACAATCATAATAAGAATAAAATGAAGTGACATCGATCAAGCGTCTATCAGATCTTGGTAAGAGGGAATTAGGTGGATTGTCCAACTCACGTTGCTATTAAAACTATTTCTTAAAACCTAACTTATCTCACATAATGCCACTTGGAAACAAATGAGTCTTCCAGCTTGAGAATTTATTTTCCAGAAGCTATTTAGAGGCGTAAACTCTGACTAACTTAGGGGAGATTATCTTGGATTATTAATACTCTATCACTATGTCATTGGTTTATTGCTAGGATATTTATATATATATTTTGCTGTAAGCAGTGGTGCACTTAAGAGGGAGAGGGGCAAACAGGTATTAGACCCCCCCCCCAGCCCGCTATCCCCAACACCACAAATATTGTTAATATAAATTTAAATAATATTAAGTATAACTAAAATATTTAGCATTGAAGATGTTTCGAATGTGTATGATACATTTTAAGACCAGATTTCAGACTTAAGCCTAGTATTCAAAAGGTTTGCCGTTACACACAAATCTAACAATCGAAAAAAAAAAACATATAAAGGATAGCTTCGATACCATTTGCATTATTTAAATCTCTTAATTACTATAAAACTACTCCAAATGATTTATAAACGCACTTTAGATTTATTAATATTCTCGGCCTTCAGGGCTTAGGAGGTTGTACAACCACAAATCCGCTCTCTCCATCAAAATGTCATTCTTGCTACAGCCTTGATTGAATGCCTCCCCCCAAACTAAATGGCTGGGTGCGCCACTGATTAAGTAAATTATATGAAAATATATTTTATTTTACCTTTTCCTTCTAAATCATCTTGAAATGGATGAAATCACACTCCTGACTTTTGGTATTCTTTGATGTATAATTATATAAAATCACAATTACTAATTGGTCATTAATGTAAAACAAAAACTAAAAGAACACTATTAAAACTCCACGATCCTTGCTACTAAAGAAAAACAAGAATTACCGTCAACTATGATTAAAGTAGCCTCGTCACCCTCCCCCGCACCCTCATTCCCCCACTCTATTCGTGCTGAAATGCCTAAATTTGAAAGAGTGGTAAAATGTGTTTTCGAAATACGTGATAATACATGTGACTAGAATACCTAAACATAACTCAATGCATTTAATTAGTGTATAATATAAAGCTTGTTACCTAAACTAACTATTATTTTACAATTAATTTATTTAATTTATATTTTATGTAATTTTATTTAAGCTATACTAAATTAGCTTAATAAATAAACATTGTGATCTTGAAACCTTTTTCAATAGTTGGCACAATGCTTAGCTTGCTTCACTTGAACAGCATGACCTGGGGTGTAAAAAGTGAGCTCATTGACCAATTACTTATGGACGAGCGGAAAGGAATTATTGCAATCCCCTAGACATTGGGCAAGGTCATTAGAGTCTCCCTATAGCTTGCCTTGCGTTTTTCAAGTAGCAATCCTTGGGTTTCCTATTGTGTTAAATAGAGCCTTTTGGAAGAAGGACTACTTAAAACATAGTATTCTTGGAATATGAACCAATATTAATTTTAAAATTAATAATTCATTACATGTATATTTATTAACAATTTAAACATTAGTGTTTACACATTTCACATAGACAGCATTGAATTAAACAAAAAAATGGTCCAAATCATTATGGGTATGCAGCGCAGGACTAGCACACCCAGAGAATACGCCACTGCACTTTTGTATTCTAAGTTGTTAAATAAGTTACGAATCAATAAACATAATATTTAGGATGTCACAACAGGCCAATGTTTCTGTTAAAATAATATAACTTCACGCTTTACCCTACTTTATTTGGTAAAACCAATTTAAAACATGTACATAATAATTTGTATAACATTTTTTGTGCTATACACCACATACAATTTTCACTCGCTGTTAGTTACAGCTCGGTGAATAACACACTACTTGAAACCACTTCCTTCATCACTATTATTTTATCATATAAAAGTATACTTTTAAGAGGAAATGTTTTCTTTATGTGATATCTAAGAAAGCTACTCGTTAACTTTTACCAATTAATACGCAAAATAATGTGACCTACACGTGTCAATTTTTATAAATATTATCAAAGGCTATAAAATAGCAATAAATAGCTAAGATGTGTTTGAACGAAAAATATCTGATTATATATCACAAAATTACCTTTCTTTAAGATGGTTGCTATAGGCAAACATGTTTTTTGATAGATATACCTTGGTGTGAGAATACCATCAGCAATGATAGATCTAATTGTTAAACGTAACTGGCAATTTTAGAAAATTTACATATGTAGCTGACCGTAATGGTACTAAATCGTGGTTGGATATTTCAATGACTTTTGCAAAAACATTTTGGAGTTTTTGTGTTTGGCACTCGTGTGTGTGTTTTTTTTTTAGCAGAAGCAATTATTGCACTAAAATGACGTCAAGATGGGGCGTTAATTATTGAATTTTAAAGTTTAATCAAACAGCCAGTGTAATTTTTGTTTTTTGCAGTGCACCTTTATTACTTTTGAAATGTTGCAAAAGACACACTTTAGTGTATTTGTATTTTAGTTATTGTCGGGCACCTCTAAGTACACAAAAAGTGTAAGTTGATTGTAACATGCCGTCTTGTTATGATTTTTGTAGGCCTAAGTTAAGTCCAAGGTTTAGTACGCAATAATGTATTGTTTGTGTAAAGTGACCTCGAACTCGTTTAATGCTGTTCTCATTTTGATAGATAGACTATCACATTTATCGTATCAGTCTAAACAGATCATAAGTGTAGTTTGTGCTTTAATGTTTGCTTTTGAATACAAACATTATTAAAGTATCTCTATTATTTTTAATATAATTATATATAGTTTAAAGCTGTAGTTAACTTATTAAAATGTTTTATTGGAAGCATACTGTTTGTTTTTATCCTTCACTGTAGTGGCCTTACGACAAGTAATATAAAGTAGGTAAATATTAGCCAATAAATTAAAGATCTCTCATACTGTTTAAATACAAATGTGCCACACTATCTTAATTTAAATGTAGATTTAAAAGATGGATGTATACATTTCAACATATGTAGGACTACTCTAACCTCCTTTTGTGGCTTGTACATTCTATACTGATGGTAGAGTTGGGCAATTTTTTCTTTCAATTTAGCCACAAATGTGGCGATTGAGGAGTGGATTTTGTCCCACCAAATTGAGACGTTAGGGTGCTCAATTGAACATTTAAAACAACGCACACTGTTTGATCATCTATATTCAAAACATGTACACTTTGAGTTCTTAGCTATGTACAACTGCCTCAGATGCAAATAATAGATTATTCAAATTGAAAACATATAACAATTTAACGTGAAATTTGACATACTTTTTGTCTGACAAGTTGTAGAAACATTTGCTGAATATCTGAAGCGTACATGCTTAATGCTTCCACAAATATGCAGCAGCCGTCAAGATAAAGTTTGTTTTACTGTGAAAGCTGGCAAACTCAAACTCGCTAAACTTCTATGAACAATTCACCACTTGTGGTGATTGGCGACAGGGCTGCCCACCTCAGTTCTATATTAACTAAGTACCTAAGTTGCGGCATAACCTGGCAACTAAACAGATGAGTTAAATTAGCTTATTACTATTTTACCTTTCCTGCCAGCAGTATTTAAACATTCATTTTCCATGTTAAATGTAAATGTAAATTTTTGGAATTGTTTACATACATCGTAGGTCTATAGGCCCAAGCCTTCATCATTTGAGTCAGACTAAAAACTAACAGTTGATATTGTAATTAAATAGCTTAGTTAAATAACTGTAAGCAAAAATAGGTACTGAGATAAATAATTTACATATTTTTACATATTAATTTCAATAACATAATCCATTTTAATTTCACTTAAACTTTATGTTGATGTATTTAAGGCTAGATTTTTACTCTAGTTTAGGTGATAAAAATAATGAAATGTTTGATATTATTGATTCATTTTAAGCTAAGGCCTGATGTAAACAAAGCCACGTGGAATTCTATGCTCTGATTTGCTACTGAACATACCTCAATGGTATCTTTTCTTTAAATAGTCCCTCCTATGTTTTGTGGATTCAAACCCAGATCTCCCATCATCAAGAGTCCAGTCTTTTGCAAGAGTGATGCCTTAGACAATGTGGCCACCGAAGCGGGTTTTAATTTTATTCATTTAACCAAATGTTTTTGCTTTTTTATGAGAAATGAAATTTACGCCTGAAATAATATATTCACCTGCTTTGATGGCCACATGGTCTAAGATATTACTCTCACAATAGTCTAAACTGCCGAGGATGGGGATATCGGGGTTCGGTCCCAGTCGGGTGCACCGAGGGTGGTTTTCCCTAAATGATGTCCCACTCTAAAGTAGCCCCATGGCTTCTTTGGTGCTGACTGACAACTCACAGCTGACGGCTTTGATAAGTTTATTATCATTAGCACCGCGTCTTACTACCCGTTCGGGTTATACGCACTTACGCTAATGTGTAATGGTAGGGTGATTGTGAGATGAAATGAAGGACCTACAGTTTAACGTGGAATCCGAACCACGGGTTTGATAAGTTACCAGCCCAAATTATGTATCCTTACACCGAACCACATGATCTGCAAAAACATGTGTTTAGCAGCTGTCACTTCTGACAGTCAAAATTTAGGTATATACCTAAATATTGACTGTCAGAAGTCAGCTGTGAGCTGTCATTCAGCACCAAAGAAGCCACGGGGCTACTGTACCTCCACACAGATGTGGATGCACTTCCTCTAAATTAAAACCTTCCTAATCCCTAACACATTAGTATAATTGGTACAAAGGCCTGAACCTGTAGTAAGACGATGTGCTAAAAAAATAATATTAAATTTGAGAAAAGTGAAAAACACAAAATTGATAATTTGTCTATTTTTAAAATAATCAAGGAACTTTGTACAGCCCTTGTTAGTTATTCCTGTTAGTAATTCTGCACCCATAAACTCTTTTATTGTTAAAGGTTAAATCTAATGTTAAGCTAATGTCAAATGTTAAGTTTATCATTTTCCTTTGCCACTTTCTTTATGCCATTAACAGGTTGACACTAATTTGTTTATTCATGTGTTTACTTCAACATAAAGGAAGTGGTCTAGTGTTTTCGTAAGCTAAAACTATAAAACAACTTTGAAGAAAATAAACCTATTGTTTGCATGTTTGAAATGCTTGTCGGTTAATGATGATGCCTGAAAGAAAGGAAAAAAAACAACTGCAAGTGCAACAAAAATTACAAATATAATAGGACTCTGGTAGGAAAAAACTTTTAGAAAATACAAGCAGGTTTTTTGTAGTCAACAATGATTGAATTTTACCACATTAGTATTATTTTATAGCTATTAATAATATCTATAAAAAATGAAACTTCAGATCACATGACTCGACATATGAATACATGAAAGTAGCTTTAGTAACATTTCCTTATGGCAGACATTTAGTAACATTTCTTTATGTCAGACAAGGCTCTCCCCAGTAAAAATTAGACTGTAAATATTTGTATTAATTTTTCAATAATTTGTTGAATTTTAAAAACACAACTTCAGATAGTTGTCATGTCACAAGTTACCATTGTTGATAGTTTCTGTTATTTTTACCCTCTTCGAGAACATCATTTATGTTTAGAAAAATGACCCAGATCCAGGTTCTTTGGATCAAGCCTAATTTAAACACTTCATAAAACATGCTACTAACAGAGTGTGAGTATCAGAATCTTGATGTATACACTTTTTCATATATTATGTGTGTGTAAACATTATTTACTAAAAAGCACACACATTAATTGGAGTCTGCAATAAATTCATTTAGAAATAGAATACACTATTCAAGTGGAAAAAATAAATAAACAGTATTTTAAAGTTTGTTATTAATCGACTTTTCAAATTTTCAACATATGCCAGTAAAAAGATTGTAGCTTCTTTGTTTGAAGAGCAAATTGGGTGAATAGTATTAATAAAGCTACTTTTAATGGTCATTAGGAATGCCAGGCCTCCACCGTGGTTCGGATTCCACGTTAAACTGTAGGTCCTCCATTTCATCTCACAATCACCCTACCCTTACACATTAGCGTAAGTGCGTATAACCCGAACGGGTAGTAAGACGCGGTGATAATAATAATAATAATGGTCATTGTCATTATTGAATATATATTAAGAAATTCACTGCAGAATAATACATTTTGGTTTCTGTAAATACAATTTAATTTGCTCTAATTTTATAACAACAGTTCATGTGTGCACACTCGTAATGTGCCGATATTCTTTAAACTTTTAAACATTAGTAGTTAAATTGTATAAAATCCTATAATGTTTATATATAAGTTTTCCTTTTAATTCTTTTAGTAGCCGAAATGAATTTTCGTGCAAAAAGTACCACAGCTATTTGATTAATTTTGCAAGGTTGTACCATAAAAATGGTCAAAATTTTATTTATGAAGTTATTTTTCAGATTGTTCTCTCATTATTATATATGTGTACAGTGTTTTATAGTGCTGGTGTGCTAGTCGTGTTGAGCCCGACCGCCGAGGATGGGGAGATCGAGGTTCGAATCTCGGCCGAGTGAACTGGGGTGGTTTTTACTAAACGATTTTCCACTCTCCCTCCACGCAAATGCGGGTCCACTTCCTCTAATTCATCCTTCCCAATTCCCAATCCATTAGCGTAATTAGTACTTAAAAGCGTATAACCCGAAAGGGTAGTAAAACGCGATGATAAATAATAATAATATAGTACCGGTAGTGTAATGTTTTTTCTAGTGATGTAATAAACTCCTAGCGTATCTATTGGGTGACTTCCGAACTAGCGCACATCTGTAAAGGTGATCACATCAGCCCATGATACTAAAAGGGTTAATATCTTACTAAAATAATACTTTCAGTAAACCCTGAATATCTTGTTCCTCAGGTGTTTATAGAAGATATCATTTGTTGTTTTGATCATTTCAGGTGAACTATGACAGAAGTGACGACCAGTCTCGTGGGCGGGGCCCACTCCTTGGCCAATGTCATCAAGGAGGGTTGGCTCTTCAAGAGAGGTCAGTCCCTGCGCATGAATATGTTCCTCACTAAACATATTATAAGCTTTGTATCCCGCTCTAAACACAGAGCTAAGAGTCCTGGGTTTAATTACTGGCACGGCCTGAAATTTATCATTGATGAAAATGTGGGTTTACGTCTAAGGCACGGCCATACTTGCAACCTGATGACCTGGTCGCCAGAATGTCAATGTTATTTATACGGGAGACCCAAAGCCGCTCACATTTGCGGCTAAGCCACTGTTGCTAGTCTGTATCGCCTAGTCTAGCCACCCTAATATATTTATATAATTTAGGTGAAAAATTACACCTGGGGACTGGAATCGAACACAGAACCTTTGGCTTAGCGCAACAAAACTCTCTCTACCACTGAGCTATCCAGGATTCATCTGTGCTCAGGGTAATTCCTCACGTATAGTTTAAGGTTCAGTTTGTGATGGACGTGCGGAATTGTCGAATACATAATTACATATGAGCTATTAAATATTTTGTGAGTTATCAAATACCACAGCCATCTGCGTCTCGGTACGGCTATAATATGTGGTTCCATCCGCACGTACAGTCCGTAATTACAATGGTTTTGCTACCTGTTTGTTAATATTCACTCTAATATGATACAAGGCATTGTGTGTTGGGTTATTTGTCGCGGCCATCAGGCTGAAAGTATGGTCGTGGTCACCATGCTTTGTACACCCTTAATATATATATTCAATCTCAGCTCGATATCTTGTCTACGGGATAGCTCACACAATTTGCTAATTTAATTTAACCTCCCGTACCAATCTAATACCGCACAGTAATGAATGGAGGCTGAATGTGTTTTGAAAGGTAATCCAATAGGTCATTGTGAAAGAAGAAGCGTCTTAAGTTGGTTTGGACGTGTTGAGAGGATTAGAGTGGTTATAGTGATGGACCAAATATAATAAGGTAGAGTGTGTGGATCACAAGGAAGGGATCTGCCATACTAGACGAATTTGTGAAAAAGAGAAACATTAAGAGTTTTAAGAATAAAAGAGCATGTATAACTCGATGTATGTATGTTGTTGAAGTGAAGGGAGTATGCAAGGATAGTGAAGTGTGGAGGAAGTTAGTGAGGATGGACTAAGTACGGAGTTGTTGTTTTTTGGCTATATGCAGAGTTTCTTGCCTACCTCGTAAGGGAACAGCGTGATTAGGTATGTATGTATGTATCTACAAGTCAATGTACTGGTACAAATCGCACCTTCCTGACTCTGCTGTTGAAGGAAGGGTGTACAAAATAATGTATAAATTAGGCCAAATAGTATCCGAATCCCAGTTTGTTTCTTGTAGATGGAGCTAATAGTGACCATTTGGTAAGTCTCGGTTGTCCTGTGCTATCTTAGGGGAACACATCAAGAACTGGAGGTCTCGTTACTTTGTGCTGCGTGATGACGGCTCCCTGATCGGTTTCAAGAACAAACCAGAGCACCCATTGAGCGACCCTCTCAACAACTTCACGGTGAGGTCCTGTCAGATTATGAGCGTGGACAGACCTAAGCCTTACACCTTCATTATCAGAGGGCTCCAGCGGACAACTATCATCGAGAGGACCTTCCACGTTGAGTCTGAGAAGGAAAGGTGAGTCTGAGGCGGCCCGTTTCTAAAAGATGCTTGACTTGGCATACGGTTAGTGTTCCTACAAGAACGTTATTGTGTATATCCGCACATGTTACTTACCAGAAGGCAGAAATATCGCTTGAAAATAATCTCTTTGTACACTGGTACTCACACTTAACATATACAACTATTAATATTAGTTCTAATAATAATAATAATAATCACTCTTTCAACATGCAAATTATTTTATCCAAGCCTGCACTGATGGATACTTAAGCCTGCCGATGTAGGTAATTTTGCATATCTAAGGCAAACGCTGGAAATATGTAACTAACGCTTGTATCGTCAATCTCGGTGGTCTTGGAGTAAAGTACTTGCCTCAGAACCCATTGTCCATGGGTTCAAATCCATCTGGGGTTGACAGCTTTTTCTCGGAGGATCAAAACTCGTAGCACAACTTCCTTCTAAGGGAAAGTAAAGCTGTCGGTCCTATTTCGATTGTGGCATAAAAGAAGTCTGCAAGGTATGTTAAATACCTTTCCCGGAAAAATTGGTAGGCTCTTTTGCTCCTGCTCATAGAAATTCTTGTGGGCTGATATAATTAGCCGGTTCAGAAAGTGCACGTTAAATACCTGAAACAAATAAAACGCTTTGTTTTAATCGTGCGCTTATGTTTCCTAGGGAAGACTGGGTGGCTGCTATTCGCTATGTCGCAGATAGACTTGTAGACTCGGATGACGTGGATATGGCGTCACCAGATTGCTCCATCTCGTGTGGTGACGGGTATGACGTCACTACGATCGATGAACTCAGCGCCAAGTTCTCTGTCCAAGGCACGTCTAGTAGTAAGACGTCCGGGAAGAAAAAAGTGGTATGTAGTATTGGAAGAAAAAAAACCTTATATATTATCAAATTGTTTTTATCTGATTGACTTTGAAAATAAGTCATGGTTTAATAAAAGATGACAAAAGAAAACTGGTAGTTAAGGAAAACTTTTTTTTCACTTTTGAAGTACAATTTATTATGTATTTTATAATAAAGGAAAGTGATAAAACTAAAGAAAAAGGAAAAATAAACTATTAAGAGTAAATTTGATGAAGAAAGCCCACCTAAAAATGTGGGAAGAGTCCAATGCACAAAGGTGACATCTTCTTCCTTTCTTCTGTCTTCTATAGTAGAAGTAGTCACACACACATTTTTTAACACAAATATCCAACAATTTTTGGGAATTGATCCATGTTGAAGAAAGAGTACAGATTTTAAAACACAAACCTAACATAGCAAAATTCTCTGAATTATGCCAAATTTCCAAATAATAAATTCCTAAAAATAATATTCAAGATGTTTATTAAAGGGAATAGAGTCGCATTGCATGATGGTTCTTCAGAAGGCTCGCAGGACTGCACAGAATCATGGTTAGGGCCATGAGTTTGATATGCATACTGTAAGCCAATGATATTTTTTTTTGTATTTAAAAGTCTGAAAGAAATTATCATCATTGTTTTATTTATTTGTTTGTTTGTAATAATTGCACACACACATAATTCTGATAATAATCTCTCTCTTTTTTTCCCCCCAGACTTTGGAAAATTTTGAATTTCTTAAAGTTCTGGGTAAAGGAACTTTTGGCAAGGTGATTCTTTGTCGTGAGAAGGCTACAGGTCATCTTTATGCGATCAAGATACTCAAGAAAGAAGTAATCATCCAAAAAGATGAAGTGGCCCACACTTTGACCGAGAACAGAGTTCTACGAATGACCAGTCATCCATTTCTAATTGTTAGTTTAGTTTAATTTACAATTATTAAATATAATTATATATATGTCACAATTTATGTTTTTCTCAATTAACAAAGGAAACATAGTGCCACCCGCTTCGGTGGCGTAGTTGGCTAACATGCTTGTCGTGTTGAGCTCGACTGCTGAGGACGGGGAGATCGAGGTTCGAATCTTGGTCGGGTGAACTGGGGGTGGTTTTTCCTAAATGGTTTTCCACTCTCCCTCCACGCATATGCGGGTTCACTTCCTCTAATTCAACCTTCCCAATTCCTAATCCATTAGCGTAATTAGTACTTAAAGCGTATAACCCGAACGGGTAGTAAGACACGGTGCTAAATTATTAAATTATTATTAACATAGTGCCAAACGGATATTTTAAATCAAACATTTAATGAAGGATAAACCTGCCCCATGGTGTAGCGGTCAGTGCACCTGACTACAAACCTTAGGGTCCCGGGTTTGATTCCCGGCTGGTATTTTGGTATTTTTCCCTTTAGGGAAATAATCCCTTCTTTCACCAGGATGTGGTTAATTAGGCTTAATTTAGGTTAAGACTCACCTAGGCTCCACATCATCATAATAAATATCATCACATCATCTCATTGCGGGTACGACATGTAGACAACTTCCTATGGTGTAGCCTGGGCAGCGCTCTATGCCGCCAGAGTGGCTAATAGTCCACACACAAGGCGACCGAACCTGGACGTCCCTGCCGGTAAAATGTGCCAAATGATATACATGGAGGATAGAAGTGCAAGGCCTACACACTTACCAGGAAACTGTAGGCCTCAAAGTTCACACTTAAAACCAAACAAAACATGACGTTATGACATTTGTGGGGTACATCATTCTCTTTATTCGGCACAAGAGAGTAAAATTTAGTCAGAATATCTGACCACTAGACCACAGGCTCGTTTGGTATAGTTCGATCGTGGGCTAAAGCCTTGGAGCTATTTTATTTTGGATTTTACGATGACGTAGGAGAGGATTGAGAAATGTTGCTGGCAATCTTTCAAATTTAAATCATAGATTTTGCCCTAAAATATTAGTGGAGAGTGACCTTAAGCATGGGACAGATCCTGGATAGCTTAGTGGCAGAGCATTGGCGCGCTAAATCAAAGGTCCTGGGTTCGATTCCTGTGTACGAGTGGTATTTTTCAAATTTACCAATATTGTTCTTGATGCGGCTATATCTGTGACTTAAGAGATTATTTTGGTCTTTTAAGATTTGTTATTGTATAATTAATTGTACAAGCTTTCCATTTCAAATTTTACCCAAGCATCTGTACTGGTAGACTTATTTGATTGATCAATTAACTTCAATCTTACATGAACTGTTTTGGTAATTTGTTTTTTTTTACTCATTTTTTCAATGTTTTATTTCTTTTTTCAGTCACTCAAGTACTCTTTTCAAACTGCGGATCGTTTGTGTTTTGTGATGGAGTATGTGAATGGAGGTGAACTTTTCTTTCATCTTTCAAGAGAAAGGGTATTCCCTGAGGAACGAACCAGGTTCTATGGAGCGGAGATAATCTCGGCTTTAGGTTATCTTCATGCAGAGGGCATCATATACAGGGATCTCAAAGTGAGTGATATCTCTTTAAGGAAAACCTTCTTCCAATTTTTGAAGAAATACACTATATATAGAAGAAAGTATCCCTCTTTGCTGCTCTTTGTTATAACAAAGTGAGTGGTATGTAACCATCTTTAGCAAATGTTCAATAATTAAATAAGGATAGTAATAGTGCTAGAAAAACACTCTACAGTTCTTTGGTGTTTTCAAAAGGATCATACATTTTGATTACAAACGGTTCATTACTTAGATTAATATAATATCAAAGTAAACATGTTATTGAAACAAGGTAGTTTTTCTAAATTGCACCCATATTTACTATTATTTTTCAAGAATTGTATGTGGCATTGGCGGGTGAATATCATTTTACCTTGTCATAAACGCGTGAAACGAGTTGTTAAATATCATCATTACCATCAAGTGTTTCCAGTCCGAGGCCAAGTCAGCTTAGTAAAATGCCTCCATCTTCCTCCATTCTTCCTCCTTTAATTGTTCTCCCTTAACAGAAATATGGCTACACTTCCTCTAAATAAAACCTTCCAAATTCCTAAAAGCATTAGAGTAATTAGCACATAAGCGTATAACCCGAATGGGTAGTAAGAGGTAATGCTGAAAACAAGGCAAAATCTTAACATGCTTGTTTTATGTAGAATGAACATAAAATAAATGAATGGTTTCTCACAAGTTGTGTTTATTATGTTGCTCGTAGCTCGAGAACTTGTTACTCGACAAGGATGGTCACATCAAGATTGCAGACTTTGGTCTCTGCAAAGAAGACATAACTTACGGGAGGACAACAAAGACGTTTTGCGGAACTCCCGAGTACCTGGCCCCTGAGGTACATCTTTCCTAGAGTAAATTGCGGTAATGAGGTGAAATGAGGTCCAATACAAATCCTCATTTGACTCCGAATGTCTGAAAAACAAGGGGAACTACGAAACTAGAAGGGATGAACTAAATTACTAAAATGTTTCGTCTGAGATTGAAGTTTAATAATCTCAAATTATAGATGAGATGATAAGCTGATTGGAAACATATAAAAGGGAACGAACACAATATGGCTTTTTACGATGAAAAAAAACAGTTCACACTTTACACTGCAACCACTGAACAAAAAGGTAATGAATGGCTGCCTCTTGAAGAAAATTGATTGTTGGTGCTCAATCACCTGACCTAGGTTTAATTTTTTCAAAACTCGTCAGTAGGGAGTGACAATGCAGCTTCCTAAAAGAGGAAACAAATACAAAGAGGAAAAAGAAAATGGTAAAGAATGATTGAACATTTAGAGAGGAACATGTTACAGTTATCATTACTCTTTAGGGGTGTGCGAAACTTCGATTTGGCTTCGTAGCTTTGTCAGTAAAAATATTTACAGCTTAAATACTCGATTTATGTTCAATAACATCTATTGTACATTATACATTAATATTCATATGAACAAAATCTGAGGAAATTAAATTGCATGTTGTGTCGTGATTTGTCAGAGCAACATGAAATACTACAAACAATAAAACATTTTCCAAGTAATTTTAGTGCATAAAGCAATATAAATAACCACAGTATTATGTTTTTTCAATCTCAAACAATTAAAAGAAAATATTCAAACTTTGATTCTGCTTCGAGAATGTTTTATATATTTGAATTGAAAAAGTGTACTTTGCACACCCCTGTTTTTGGTGCAGGTACTTGAAGACAATGACTATGGAAGTGCGGTCGACTGGTGGGGGATAGGGGTCGTTATGTACGAGATGATGTGTGGGCGCCTTCCATTCTACAATAGGGATCATGATGTCCTCTTTCAACTCATACTCATGGAAGACGTAAGTTTACTGGTTTTAAATAATATCTTATTTCATTGGTATCTGCCCAGGGATAAATTGTATTTGTTGTTAAATGAGCAAAGAGTATCAAATGGTTTTTATGGTCAAATAACGGACGACTGCATTGGGGGTGAGGTGGTCTAAGACGTCACAGTCACATTAAACTAAATCGCTGGTAATAGGAAGATTTAGGTTTGATTCATGGCTGAGTATACTGCAGATTGTTTTCCCTAAATTGTTTCCTTTTCTTTCTTTACACGTGAATGAGCATGGTGTGAGCAATTTGTAGTTAGCAATAAGTGTACTCCTAGGTGCAGATGACCCTGTACATGCTAAGCGACTGTAAAATTAATAATTCAAAACCTAATTTATTTAAAATTGATTATTGCAATGTTGGATTAATTATTTTCACAAGCTTCTTTTATTTCTGTGAAGGTCAAGTTTCCTCGCAACATCTCTAACGAAGCCAAGGAGCTTTTAGGGGGCCTCCTTGTTAAGGATCCCACAAAGAGGCTCGGGGGTGGCCCAGACGATGCCAGAGAAATTATGTCTCATCCCTTCTTCAGTTCCATCAACTGGACCGACTTGCAGCAAAAAAAGGTGACAGTGGTATTCAGTTAGGCTCCTCTCTAGCGCAGTAAGCCAAAAATTCCAGCTCTCAAGAGTCGATCCATGACACATTTAAAAAAAATCACAAAACTATAGTACATTCACGACGTTAGTTTATTTGTATGACAGCTCAAAAAGTTACTAGAAATAGTCCCAAATGTATCCCTATGCCAACAGCTGACATCTGTCACTTTGGATAACTATAATAAAAACATGGTTACATATGAATGTGATAGTTAACCACAGTAATTTAGGCCAACATTATTTATATTTATTTGAGGTCAGACACAAAGCTTATTTATTGTTCTATTCCGCTTAAAAAAATTATTATTCACAGCACTTTCACAAAAGGCTAACGAATATAGCTTCGAAATGGTGACTGACGAATTTAAACCATGTGATTGAACATGACAGAAACAAGCTTTTCATCGTAAAGGCTATATTGTGTTTGTCTCCCTTTTATATGTTTCTATCCACCTTTCCTATACCTTCTTCCAAATATAATATGATATATAAAAAAATAATTACAAGTATTTTCTCTTTTCCAAGTAAATAAAATGTCTGAATTAAAAGGTACTAATGTATGCAATATATTACACATAATAGATAACATTCGAAAACAAAAGAATAAGTACTTTTAATCATGTTTGAAATATTGTTTTGAATTGTGTAAAAGGAACTTACTAAACTCTCCATTCTATTGTCAGATTCCTCCACCTTTCAAGCCTCAAGTGACTTCAGACACGGACACTCGCTACTTTGACTCCGAGTTCACGGGCGAGTCTGTAGAATTGACTCCTCCTGAACGTTCGGAACATCTTAACAGCATCGAGGAGGAGTTGGAGCAGAACCAGCCGTACTTCCCCCAGTTCAGCTACCAGGCCATAGGGTCTAATCTCGGCAGCTCGGCGGTATCGCTGGCCAACAGCGCTTCCATGAATTGACCACGCCCGCTAACACATCCTTAGAGTAATATCTGCAAGATCATGGCACACTAGCGCGCGGGGAAATAAAGTCACAGGAGCCCAGCTGACCTTGGAGTTCTTCAAGACGAGATTCACATCGACACAATAAACTTCTGTGTTCCGCAAGTTATCTGTTGTGCCGATTCTTCAAGGTCAAACTGAATTCCTGTTACTTTAATTTTCCAACAACTTTAGCTTTGGGCTCTAATCTAACAATAGATTATCAACCACGGTCGATACTTGGCCGATTAGTTGGCACTGCTTCCAAATTATTTATTATTAGTACATAAGTTTAAAATATTTAAAATCTAACTTATTTTAATGTTATAAGTTGCCCTCTTAAGTTTTTAACGGCTAGATTGTTTTAAATTTAAAGACCAAACTTGAGCCAAGTGTTTATGATCAGAAATGATCATCATCTGTGAATTAAATTGGATGGTTATTTAGTTGTAGTTTATTCTATATTGCTTGTAGATTCATTTTAGGAATCCTACGACAAATTCTCAAAATGGGAGCGATTGCGAAATAACCTGGAGTAGACTAATTATTGAGTCAAAGGATTTGGTTACTTTCTCAAAATGTAGTGTAGACTGGGTATATCCACTTTACCGATTCCTACGATGCCGTTAAGTGTTTTTCCTATAACACTGGATTGATTCGATGCCATTTAGTGTTTCTTCAATAACATGAGGTGATAATCTATAGTGATTGTAAGGATTTTATATATACAAGTTGTATATTTGCATTTGTATGCCGGCCTAATTAAATAATGCTACTGACTAACCACATAATAAAACCTACAACTTTGTAATTAACATTAATTAGCATAAGACTACAGGAGGAGGAGTCAGATGTTCTTTTTATTGGTGGCTTATATCGCTTAGTAGGACACTTGCTTTGAAAAGGGCGCTAAGCTGGCTATGAAAATCTACACGATACACTGTATTTACTCAAACACAGCTTATTATTTTGGGCACAATGAAACGCACATTACTAAAAAGAGTACGAAAGGAAATCGGAGCAAGTCTTTAGAAAACCTTGGTAGTTCCAACATTATTATACTGTGCGGTGAACTGAGTTTTGCATAAGCAACAGTACAAACGAATAGAAGCTGCTGAAATGAAACAATTAAGACCACCGATCGAATATAGTTTATCAGATCATAAACGAAATGAGGATATTTGGTCTGAGCTCAAAAGTACAGTAGACTCTCAGCTTTCCGACTCCCGACTACTCGACCTCAGGCCTATCTGTCCCGCCGTCATGCCGAGCACAATTTACCCACCACGCGATGATTCATGTCGCGTCAAGAAATTAATGTGTGCCTAGCAAGTGCACCATCAGTCTGTATCGGTCTCTGGCGGTTCAGTCGTTCGTTATGTTATACAGTCAAGTTTATTGTTGGTGGCTTTCATTTTTATGTGAAATATGAGTGACAAACGAAAGAAGAAAGTGGTAGTAATTTTGGAAAAAAAACTGTAAGCAATAAAAGGAATGGATTCTGGTGAATCGGCAAAGAAAATGGCATTCGAGCTAAGGCTCGGAAAAACTACTGTTGGTGATTGGCGAAGAAATCACACAGATATAAAAAAATTGTGTTCTAAGTAAGCAAGTGGGAGTGGTGGGAAAGTTAGAAAAACTATGCAAAAAGGTAAAAGCGTGGAAGTTGAGGCGGCTTTATATCTCTGGTTTGAAAATGTGAGGGGGAAAGGAACGCCAGTCTCAGGCCACTTGTTCCAAGAAAAAGCAATTCAGTCTATAAAAAAAACAGATCGAAGGAGACAATGATGAATTTACTTCCAGTGACGGGTGGCTTGATCAATGGAAGAAACTTTTTGGTGATGGCGATTAGTGGTGAGGCTTTGTTTAAAAAACACCTTTTTGACTTGCTTAGTAAAGAAGGCATTTCTGGAGTACTATTGTACAATTGTGATGATACAGGGTTGAATTACCGGATGTTGCCGTCTAGGAAAAGGCCATACCATGATGCAACCGGAATCTATAAGTTGAGACTGACGAAAATCTCGCAAGCCTAGATCTTTTAAAAACCTTTTAAAGATTTAAATTCTTCGTCCCTGTACTATACTCATCTTAAAAAACAAGGTGCGGATGTATGAAGACATTTTCAAAAAATGGTTTGAACAGGAATTTGTGTGAAAAGTTGACACATTTGCTGAAAACAATTTTTCAAGGAAAGCAATCCTAGTTTTGGATAACGCTCCTTCGCATCCAGCAAATGACCAATTAAACGTTTTGTCTTTGCTTGCAAATGTTACATCTGTATGTCAGCTAATGGATCAGGGAGAGCTGGAATCTTTGAAAAAAAAATATCGACGTAAGCTTCTAAGCAATATCATAGCGCCCAATACAGAAGTTGCGGTCGCATTAAAGTCAGTTGACATGCTTGATGTTATCAGATGGGTGTCCGAGGCATGGGATGAAATTCCATCTGGTAACACTTGTGCGATCATGGAAAATTTTGCTGGATCACAAGGCCAGTTAAAACTGGGAAGAGATAGAAGCGCTATGCATTGTGGAAAGTGCAACTGATGACACTGAGATTGTTTCGCTGTTATAAAAAGTTCCCGAATGTAAGGAAGTCTTGTTGGAAGACATTAAAGAATGGATGGCAAATGACAAAATCGAAGAAACTACAGACGAAGATATTGTAGCGATGGTGTTAAATGAACAGCCGATTGAAGAGGAACAAGATGATGATGAACTCTCCGATCGTGTAACCCACTCCAAAGGCCTGAAGTCGAACAATAAGATGATGAAGCCTCCCATTGCATAACCCACTCCAAAGGCCTGAAGTCGATCGAGACAGTGCTGGAGTATATTGTTCAGCAACAAGAAGCAACATCAGCATACATCATATGTTTACCTAAGTGGCAGGACATATCGGCAAGGAAATTAATGAGAGGAAAGAAACAGATCTCGATTAGAGACTTTTTCAAGACTTAGGCACTGTAGTTCTAGGTTTTAATATTTCGATTTATATTAACAGCTGATTTGACTGAAAACTTTCTTCTAAATTAAAATGTATAGTAAAATTTATTCATCTTATTTGTTCACTACACACTTCGTTTTTTGTCCTTCAAATAAATGTTTCGTGAAAGGTACGTA
Source organism: Timema douglasi (assembly GCA_901482245.1). Classification (NCBI taxonomy): domain Eukaryota; kingdom Metazoa; phylum Arthropoda; class Insecta; order Phasmatodea; family Timematidae; genus Timema; species Timema douglasi. The sequence continues at coordinate 19,567 of CABEEJ010004906.1, forward strand.
CACATTTCTTTCCTCCCTTCCCCCCCCCCTTTCTAATTCAGTACTGGATGCCGTTAATAAGGACAAATTAATATGAAGCAAGTCTCCAAATAGAAACAAGTACAGTAGATACTCTACATTAAGTTCAACACAATAGAATGGTAGTCATTAACCTTGCAGGGTCTGATATGCGTATGGTTCCGGCTTATCCGACCGCCACACTAGGTCGGATAGCCAAGAGTCTACTGTATAAAGTTTACACGAAATAATTGATACATACAAAGACCAATGTCATAATAATCTATTAAGAATGAAATAAAACCGCATTCCATTGCAAATAAAGAAATATAAATCTTACGCTAGAAGGCGATTGAGTTGACCCAGAATGCACTGGAAGGATCAGATCCTGTTAGGCTAAATAAATGCCTAATCCTAGAAGCATGTGATTAAGTCTGTGTAAACCTTTCAAATTTCAAATCTTAATCAAAATCCTAGATTCGAATTCCTTGAATTTAGCTCAAAATTTGAATATATAATTCATACTTAATTAACAAATTAATATCATACGGGATACTAATTGTGTGGTAGAATAAATGAGAAACTAGCTCGAGTTCCAGGTTGTAAAAGAATGACGTGGGTGACAGTTGTTTGTAACAGTGAATATATTGTATTTAAAAAAAAGTGTTATCTTTATTCAATTCATATTTGAACATATTTTTAAATCAAAATATTTTATCTAGTGTTTTTCAGGCACAGAATTCTACTAGGACTTGATGCACTATTAAAATGAATTTAGCATGAGAGTCAATTCGGATCGTTTCGAAATAGTTTTTAGGTATGAGATACAATTCATAATTGTAAATTATGGATTTGCACAGGTTTGGTAATATCTTATTCTTCAAGCAGACCGTAGTAGCGAAAGCTTGAATAATAATATGAATGTGTAAATAAGTATTATGATATTTTCAAGAAGAGCGAATAATCTTGGCGTCTCAAGCCTGTCACTTTACCCGAGAAGACTCTTCCATCTTGTTGTTTATTGTTATTTTCATATTTCACCCTCGCACCTCTAAACATTGCCACTGTACATGTAAACACAGTTACACACACACTTATGGACAATTTCGGAAAGATATTACAAACTATTTGTCAAGGAAACCCATATTTTATTTGAAAATATAAAATTTTGTGTGCTTTTTTTTTGAATTTACTATAACATTGTATGCAAGGGGAAAAAATGTATGTATTCAATAAACATTGAAAAGATTATATAATCCACTCGCCAGGAAAATTAGACTCCTAAAACTTTAAATTATTTTATTTTATATTTGAGGTATTTAACAAGCACTTTCTGAACTGACAGATTTTATCAGCCCACGAGAATTTCTTTAAGCAAGAGCAAAAAGCCATTCCATTTTAGCCGGTAAAGGTATTTTTACATACCTTACAGGGTTCTTTTACACACCGCAATCGACATCGGACCTGAAGGCTTTACTCCCCCTCCAAAGGAAGTTGTGCTACCGATCTTTATCGCTCAAGAAAAATTTGTCCACCCTGGTTGGGTTCGAACCCACAAACCTCGGGTTGGGAGACAACCAAGGTTGACAAAAAAAAAAGCTCACAATTGAAATAAAACACTTTAGGACGCATCAAGCCCCCCAAAAAATTACTGCACCATGTTACAGATGTTAATTTAGAATAATTTTTTCTGGCGAGTTTTACCTTTCCCTGCTATAAGAGAAATGTGCAATGTTTGGACTCTTGCATTGTTAGGAACATGTACCTCCAAACTTATACACATGATGGACCTGGATACGAGACAAACCAAGATGGTGTGCAAAGGTCCAAGGTTCAAGCCCCACATCCAGGTAGTATTTTTTACTTGATTGATTTACTTATTCACTCTATACCTGTACTTTGTCACATACATTTGAGGAGCCCACGAATATACGCCTCGGCATTTTCGACCACAGCAGAACACATTTTAATACATACATAACAAACCTTATAAAACTTTTCATCTCCTTGTTTGCCTTCATTAAATGCACTTGAGAACTGTTCGTTGGATGATTGTAAGCTTAATGTACTTAATTGTTTAATATACTGTAGTATGAATGATTAAGTAATTATTAATATTTTTTCTACATGCCATTTATGACATGAGGTCAAAGTAAAACAAACTTAAAGTTTGACGAGTGTAGTGTTTCCTTTATGCGCCAAACTTTTAAAAAAAAAGTATAGTTGATTACACCTTTAATTTTGATTAAGGATCTAAGGTGTGTGGGAAGCTTTAGAAATTAAAGGTTTTTTTAAATACGTAACTTTTTTCGCTTCTACTATGACATTACAATTTTCTTCGCATCCTTGATTGATTTTCTGAAGTCCTCATCATTTAGAAAAGGAAATTTTTGTTAAAAGACAAGTTTTTAATATTTGTAATGTTATTATTTTGTGATATTTGCGTTTTCATGTAAATTTTATACTGATTGAAATAATAACAGGTGAACACATTGTAGAAACACGGTACAATAATTTAAAGTGAGTGATAGGAAAGGAAGCCAACTTGAAAGTGGCACCATTATTCAAAATTAAACTTAAATATTATATTATAAACACACAAACAAACAATATAACCTTTATTTTAGTGACTCATGTTCAATTTGGCTTCGCTTTGTAATTAAAAAGTAAACACACCCCTATTATAATTAAATCGCCATTGCAACAAAATCCATACAAGTTTATTTTACCTTATTTGACAACTACTTTGTTGATAAATATTTAATTCAACCTTTTTTATTTCTATGTAAAATATACTTTTAGCATGTTTTGTATTAATATTTTAAAATATGTTCACATATGATAAAGAGTAAATATGAACGCCTGCCATTTATTATCAAACTGGTCAAATACTGATATCATCCAGTCCTTTATAAAGGCTGTGTGTGGCGTATATTTTGCTGAATTTATTATGTTATATTAGCAATTGAATAACTAAGCACAAAATGTCTGAATTCAATAAACATGCAAAGATATTATAATCGGTGAAGGCCCACAGAATAACATCAAGAGGGCCGCCTGGGTAGCCGAGATATTGCCAATCAGCTGTTGCGCTTAGGTTAAATATTGACAAAACCTTTTTTAACCATTTAAGAGTTTGATTATGTACTAGGATAAACACTGAACACATTACTATTCTTTGGCTCTATAGTCGATACCTACATAGACTTGTAAACTTGGTTTAAAATTTTACACTCTGTTAAATTTTAAAAAAAACTCGTATATAATCCGGTTAATAATTAAGAACTAAATGCTCGGTAAACGAATAGTAATTGGTATAGGAGGGCAGAATGGATCTTTGTATGCTCGTTTGTATTTTCCTCGCCTGTTTGTTCTCCTACTGCCGGACAGTTCCACCCAGTAACATTATAAAATCACTTGGTTTCTGGTGTTTAGGAATTTCTGCTCGACTATTCTAGTGGCTTAAAAATACATAACTTTTTACAAAATAAGTGTCCCTTGTCCTGTGTCGTTATTGGAGCAAAGGCAGAGACTTCTGTACTGTACTGTACTTTGTTTCATTGATTAATGGGTTAACATATCTTGGTTTTCCCTGCCCTTGCCAAATTTTTATAAAGTGGACTGGTTTTTTTTATTCTCTTGAAAAAAAAAATGGTATCTCTTCAACATACTTGTTCTTTGTTTAAAATTGTAACACCATGTTATTTTGTCAAAGAAAGATTTGTAATCCCCCCCCCCCAAATGTATGGTTTGCTTTTAATATGATTGTTTGGTCGCGCAGTTTTTATGGTTCTCTTATATCGATTGTTTTTGTAATGTAAGTGTAGTCGAGACGTGGTCCCCGAACTGGTATGTTATGTATGTAATGCTAAACAAATATTGTTAAATGATATAATTTGGATTGTGTAGTTAATTAAGTAACTATAGCTACAAAGTAGGGGTATGCAAAGATTTGAAAAATATGCAACTTTTACAAAGAAAATATTAACAGCTAAATTACGCAATTTATGTTAAATCACTGCTATTCGGAGCTCTTGCATACATGATAAATTAATATTCAAATAGAAATATCTGAAGTAAATTAATTGAAAGTTGTATTAAATAACTTGATTTATCAGCTTAGAAAAAAAAAAGGCGTAAAAAATTTTTTAAAGTGATTTTAATGCAATAAACTCATGTAAATAGGCACAATTTTATATTTTTTTTTAGCATAGAACACTTAACAAATTAACAAACTTTAGTTCGGCCTCTCATATTTGATTTGAGATCGCTTTAAATTGAAAAGGTGGACTTAGCACAACTTTCTTGCAAAGTAACTTAAGTAAGGTAAGTAATATTTGGGGTCGACAATCTCTTAAAGATTTTGAATCAGGTAGTACAGATTATGTTGGTTATATAATATCTTGTTTGTTTTTATAAATTGATATACACCTTTGCTATTAAATATTTCCATACATACTTTTCCAAATGACTAATATTATTAGAAAATAATATGCTCACAATGTGAAATTATTATGTTAGAAAGAAGTTTTATGTAGATATAAACTCTTTTATTTTTTAATAACATCTCCGATTGGAAACCAGGGGTTTAAACTTGGTAGAATGTTTTCATGATGACTGTGATATATGTTAGTTATGTGCTTGAATTTCTTCCTTCAGTGATTTTGAAATATATTTGTAAATGTATAAAAAGTGGTGTCCTAAAACTCGGTTAGTCTGAGATTTTTTTTTTTTTATAAATTCAAAAGTGATGTCACTTTATTTTGTTTATTCCTTGTATGTTTTTTTAAAAATCTTTCAAGTACTTTTTTTTAAATAGAAACCTAGTTGTGTGTTTCTTTTTAGTGAAAATAATATTTTGTTGGGGGCCATTAAATAATTTTATGTGCTTGCTTTGGGTACTGTAAATAGGGATGTAAACAAATCCTCTTCAGAGTTTGAGATTAGAATGAATACATTTATCAAGGTTTGAAATAAAAATATCATTTAATCTTTTAACTCTAAATTTTTTTAAACGTATTCTCTTCTTTAATGAAAATAAAAGTTATGTCATGTGTTTCCTTTGGGGCTGTCCATAAATTATGTCACGCTAACTTGTTTTTTTTTGACTTCCTCCCCACACTTAATTATTTTGTGAATTTTACTTCTAATATTACTCTAAATATCATACGCCTCCTTTCCATCTATTTAACTAGTGAGCCTATACAACCATTTTATTGATAAGTGTTCATACATGTGACAATCAAAGTCAATGAGTAAATTGTTGTTTGTTTGTGTGCACCCAGTCAGGTTGATTAACACCGAACACTCTCAGATATGCTTAGCTGTTTTATGTCATGAATTATCCCCCTTACACGTGATAATGCTGAGCACCCCCCCCCCCTCCCAATATGTGTGTGTAGTTTATGGATACCTCCTTTGTGGCTTTCTTCTAAGTCAAAAATTAGTCTTGTTTATTTGTGTTTGGATGTCACACAAATTAGAGAGGAAATTAACTTTTAAAGTAGGTTAAGATATCTCTTGCGCGATTCTCGCATCCTTAGTAAATAAGTAAAGTAATAATGTAATTAAATGTAGAATTATTTTTTTTCAGGTCTTATTCTTATGAAATATTTTTAATATCATTCTTGATCGCTAGAACTTCAAGTATATTTCTTTTTGAACTTCTTAAATTAACTTTCGTGATGCAAAAATAATATTTGATTATTTAGATTTACATACCTTCGCTGTGGTTAGGGTCGCTAGGGTTTTGTGCCTTCAAATATTGGTCAACACCATTGAGAGATTGTTGGTTCGAACCCTGGTGGTGTCTTCATTTGGTATGAAAGTAGGCAAAGCACTAGTGATTCAATGTTCACTATAAATGTGTGTCTCTAAGACCACATTTTTATTTTATTTAGTTAGCTTTTGATAGTCGAACGGCTACAAAATAATGTTGTAGAGGACAAACTAAACATTGTGTAATTTGTTAAAGAGCTGTTCACCCCCTTTGTCATACACAATCTTTTCAAAAATGTTGATTCGAATACATTTTAACATTTAAACACTCGTTAGTTTAATGTACAATGGAAAGGTGTAAAATATTAAAGTTTGGGAAATACTGCTCCAAAGCTAACACTTTTACTAGTTTTAAAACTTTCTGAAAAAATGGTTTAGGTTCATGTGGCTTGATTAGTGTTTTTTATTCAAGATGATTATATTTATGCCCATATAACTCGGATGTTAAATGAAGATGATAGAACAAAATGATTGTTATCACAAACTCTTCTTTTACATTTAATAAAAAAAAAGGTGTGAAGTTCTTGTGTATTTAAGGAATAATTGTTACACATAACAAACCCGTTTAAAAAGTTTATGTATGAAATGTGGCCGGGTTTCACAACGAAAAGAGGACAAAAGTTCCTACCATACTTTCTTGTACCTTCGTTCATATTTTATAAAACTATCTAGTTCAAAATTGAGAGGTGATACATCTATATATGTAAAATTTATTCAAAATGATTTATATTGAATTGAAAAAAAATACATGAACAAAATATTTTCATTTTATACTGGTTTTGTCAAATACAGTAATTTCAGTAAAGCCGTCACCATAACCTATTAATAAATTGTTTATTTAAAATGTATGTGCCTTTGTATACGATACAAGCGTTAATTTTTGGAAATAATCCAGTGACATACAGAACTACGAGTGATTTATTTTTTGTGTTCCTTGTCAATGGCCAGGCATGTAGCTTATCGAAGTCGCAATAAAGTCTCCGATAACCGCCACATCTCTGATATGTTTTATATAACTGTTAGTATTGTGAAAAGTGCCTATTTTAGCTGTCATACAATGTCATTTTTACATTAATAGTGTGGCATAGTATTTGACAAATCGGGTGTAAATAGGATAAATATTAAACCCCATGGCCTTTACTTTCATAGTTTATCTTACCTTCACTGTACATGTTTCTGCTGTGTTTGTGACGATGAGTACAAAGTACACCCTGTACAACACTTCAAGGGCACTTCTATTCTCCATAGCAGGTTTCTTACACACCTATAGAACAAAATCTTTTAATCGAAATAATTATTGTATGGATGCTTATTTGCAAGTACCAGTAAATTAATACATGTTTTAAGTTTTTCATTCACTACTCTCCGGTTAAAATCTTTAACCAACCAAGGATGTGTGTTATGTAAATTATTGTGAAAAAAAAGGGTATATGAGAATTGGTATTTCATAACTCATTTCGGCCACTGAATGCAGGTATGGCCATGTTTGATTTGTACAAGATCATTGAATATAGAAGTAATGTTGAGCACATTTACAACTTACCTGAAGTGAAACGGTACAAAACAACTAATAATTCTTGAGGATAAATAACTAGATTATACATTTTGCCATTTTGTTTAAAGATCATAACTTGAATAAATTTTGAAAATTATGATACTAATATCGATTCATGATTGTTTTGATATTGTTAAGAATTGAGAGCATCAATGAATGGAATTTAGTTATAAATAATGCCACGTGGTTAGATTCACCTGCACAAAAATGTTCTAGGTCTTGACAATTGTCAGAAACAATGTAGGTCCATGTGGTGAAATAAATCGCACATAATTTTCAGGGTCTTTCATCAGTAGAGCACGTTGGGTGTTCAGCTTTTAACAAATTACCTTTTGTGATGTGGTATGTATGAAAAAAGTGCATTGAGCAAAAACATTTAGTAATGAATAAAATGATAAAGTATTAGGGAAAAAGTAGAACACAAATAAAATAAAAGACACTAAGACAGTCTAATTACTACTACTTCCTGAGGAAGGTGCTTTAATAGCATCGAAATATTGAAGTGTGTGTAAATTTGTGTTAGTGTCTTTTCTTTTATTTGTGTTCTACTTTTTTCCTAATACTCTATCATTTTATTCATTACTTTTGTGATGTGGGTGTTTATTTGTGTGTTAACTCTTCGAAAAGAGAGTGGTTTAACTGTGTGGACCTCATGTTAATTTTATGCTAATTAAGTACTTTTCCTGCAATATGTAAGGGTTTTTGTTTCTTTAATTGAAGAATAGTGAACCAATTATCTGTGACGATTGAAGTTTATCCTTAAAATCAAGTGAAATATTAATTCTCAAAATGGTGTTTATCTCTAAGAAAACACCTTGAATTTTCTAGGTACATTATGTATAAAAATAATGAAAGAAGGTGCAATAAAGAAATATTGTTTTCATCCCTCATTTATAATAATATGGTACATAGGAAGTTGATGAATGTTTAAACAGCTTTTGTTTGCTCAAAGTTTAACCGTAACTAAAATCGCATAGTTCTTTATTATATATTTATATCTTGTGTGCATTTTGTAACCATTTGCTGTAAAAGTGGTTTTGAAAAATCATGGACAAAGTATTTGTACTAAATGTGGCAGCATTATATAAAGGTGTTCTTCCTGGGATTGAATGTGCTTTGTTTATTACAACACGTGTCTAGGATTCTCGGCTTGATTGCGATCTGAACATTGGCCGTGAAGATATTTCATTTCGGGCATTGATACAGCAATCAAAGCTAAAAGTTTTCCAACATTGTTTTATTAAAATAGGAAAAAAATAATAAATCTGTATTGTACATATATGAATAAATAGTTTATTTGTATAATTTAGTGTAATTAAGACATGCAATTTAGCATGTAATGCCTTTTAATGTATGCATGAATAAATAAGTTTACTTACCTTTTTTTCTTCTTTGTAGGATGAACACACACTTCTGTTTTGAGATGCTGATACATTTTTAATAAGTTATCACGCTTCTTGCTATGCTGCGATTAAACTCAATAGATGTACTGTAGCAGTCATCTTGCTTAAAAAATACAGTTTCTAAACCCTACCTCTGTTAGTCCACAGACATTTTAGAGGGTACATCAATTTTTTTTTATATAAAACCCTTGTTTTACTTAATACCCGTTTGCATTATTCATTTATTTACTAACTACGCTAATGGGTTAGGGAGGAGGATGGTATACTTGGAAGAAATGTAGCCACATTTGTGTGAAGAGTGGGAAACTATAAAGGAAAATCCCTCATTACACCCGACAGGGATGGAACCACAATCTCCCCTCACACCCATCAGTAGCACCTTAGAGACCATGTGGGCAATTTAAGGCGAGAATGAGAAAACTTCCTTTTTAAAGTACAAAAACATAAGTTATGCTTCCTAGAGAAATATATAATCCACAGAGTGCTAACGTTTCTCTTAATATTTGGGTCGGAACTCGAGTGTGTAAGATAATCCAAAGCAAGATATAAAACTAATATACATTTTAAAATAAATTGAAAGAATAATTATAGTTGCAATGTTGTTATAATTTATGATTTAGTTTTGTAGTGTAAGAGTTTATACTGTCAATGTTTGATATTGAAAAATGTGCGCGTGTGTGTGAGAGAGAGAGAGAGAGAGAGAGAGAGAAACTAAACAACTTCAATATACCATTGAAATAAATAGTTTTACATAGAAAAGACTAAAGAACAGTGACTGGGATGAAATGTCGATACTGCGACAACATATGACACAGTGATTGCCATAATCACATGTTCACCGATATCAGAAAATCCCCGTTTCGACCATCCCTATAATATAATAATAATTTAATGTGCTCATTAAACATAAGTGTACTTGAAAACTATACACATACTAAAATACATTTAGGACAATGGCGAGTTTTAATGTCTGGATTGTGATCTACGTTCAGCTAATCAAATGTCCCGTCAACATTAAATTAACTTAGAAACATGTAGGGTAAAAATAAGTAAAGTTTACCACAGGCCATTCATATTAAGAGTAACATCACCATGGTTATTCAGTACTTTATTTATGATGTGCGGAGGACTTCTTCGGTAGAATTTGCCCGTGTCTTATAAAGAATAAGAGTCTTGACCTCTTCTTATATTTTTGTAGCTCCGGTAAGACCTAATCAACCCTAACCGCTAAAGTTCAAGTTTCATGAATATATTCTTAGCAAAGTGTCCAGATAACACACTATGCTTATTTCCATTATGTGAACATTAAGTTAATTATGATCCCAGTGTTAAACATAATAAAACATCAATATTTTTAACATCAATATTTATTTGGAGAGCATTGATTGTGTTTATTAATGAAAGACTTATTTTAGTTTTTTCTTTCTTTCTAAAACAACCAGTTTTGGGAACAGCAAGGAGTGAGACATAAAAAGTACTATATAACAAGCTAATCAAAAGTTTGTTCGGAAAATAATACTATACATGGTACAAGTCAACACTTTTCTTCTTCATCGTTTAAACAATACAATAGTGTACAAAAAATAATAATTTTCACAACAAAGTAAATTTTAAGTTGAAGCTGTCAACATTACAGATATAAGCCATTCACTTTTTTTTTATAACAGTTTTTCTTAACAGTGCAACATATTACTACTATACAAGGAAGAAGGTACAAAGAAGAAAAATAGGAACACAGCTCACACTTTACAATGCTGCTAATTGAAGAAAATTGATGGCTAATCACTTAAATTACTTAACCTAGATTCAACAGGGAGTGAGAGATTTGTAAGAGACGAAACAAACAAAAAAAAAAGTGTGAAAGATAAAAACAAAAATGGCTTAAACATAGGGACATATAAAAGAAAATAAGATCGCCAAATTAGGACAAACATTAAATATAATAAAAATGAAGATAATATAATTGAACTTTTTAACAAAAATATTTCCATTTTTGAGGAATATAATTTTTATAAATAGAAGAAAGTATTGAAAAGGGATGAATACAAATAATCCCATCTTTCTTTCTTGTTATTTCTTCATCGTATATTTAAAAAGGAATGCCCTTAAATTTATAGTTAACAATACAAATCAATCTTAATTATAGTGAACACAGAAAACACATTTGTCAAACCTTTTCTTTTCATAAAAGAATCGATTTACTAATTAACTATACATTATAAAATTTAAGTCCAAAATTTGTTCAACATTATATAGAAACAATAAAAATAGTTTTGTAACAAGTTTCAATATTGCTTACTATTACTTACATAATAATTTTAAGTTTCTAATATTTAAAGTGATGCAATGAACAGTTCTAAAAATAGTATGATTAAGAATGGGGGAATTTACATTGTAGACTTAATTTAAGATAAATTCGACACAGCGGTCGAACCCCTTTTTTTTGTACAAACCAATAAAATATAACTAAACTATCACAATGAATTTTGGTAGAAGCAAAACAGTCTTATGCGCAAGAGGTGATCACAAGTTTAGCACACCTGAATCTGATTCACAAGTCCAAAATTACTGCATTCAGGTAGTTTTTGACACACACGGGTTCGTAACTCTACCTTTAGACTAATGCTGGCGCGATTCCTATTACCAACCTTATTCTCAACCCCTTAAATATAACATTATTAGTCTAGTTTATGTCTAAAAAATAATCAGTACCGTAATATCTCTTCAAACAAACCGCAATGTATGTCCGAGTATTACACACTTAGCCACTGGCGCTTATGTACTAATAATGCTGATGGATTAGGGATGAGGAAGTGTATCCACATTTGTGTGTTGAGAGTGGGAAACCATTTAGGAAAGATAAAAAAAAAACTCGGCGAACCCGACTGAAATCGGACCACTCTCTCTGTCATCAGCAGTCTAGTCCAGTGGGAAAGTAGCGGACCTAAGACCGTGCGGCCACCGAAGTGGCTCACCGACATCTTAACAAGAGATTCAGAAAGTGGCTAAAGTATACATAATTATAAAAAAAACAAGGATGTGATCTAATAATGTCTAAGGATATGCAAATAGTCAAAAGTTAGAACTATAACTATACAAAATCTGAAAAGGAAAAAATAAATTATAGATTTATAAAGAAAATATTTTAATCTCTTCTTTCATTTTGGGTATATTTAAGTTGTCAGCAGTAGATTATATTGGATCATTGTTGGAAGTGGAATTTACCCGGGCGAGATTACACAAATCTAGCACTATTAACGTACTCCTTTTAACTTTAATGCAGGTATATTTAGAAACAATGAAAAATTTTTAGTTAATAAAATCAATTTTATTGATTTACAACTATATAAAGGCTTGGTAAAACACACACTTAATGATGTATTTATGAATTATTTCTCATTTTTTAGAAAAATAATATTTCATCCAAGCCTTGATTGTTAGATAGTTAAACCTCCAAGATATTTTCTTTTTTTGTGTTGCAAATAAACACCCGCTTTAAAATTAGATCTGAATCAAAAATCAAATGTCGAATTGCCAACACTTTTTTTTTTGTGAAAATATTACATGATTGAAATAGATTTCTAAGAAGTTTTATTTTTAGTCTCATCAAAATAAATGTGCTCATTCTTGTCTCAAAATGAAAAAGTAGTCGTGCACATTACTAATTATTTTCAGACCACTTTTATCCAATAAGGCTTATAATGGATTTTTTAAAAACTAAGCAAATGTTATGAAAATTGAAAAATGACACCTGGACACGGGGATCAAACCCGGGACCTTCGGCTTAGTATGCCAGTGCTCTTACCACTGAGCTACCACTGAGCATTGGCGTACTAAGCTGAAGGTCCCGGGTTCGATTCCCGTGTCCAGGTGTCATTTTTCAATTTTCAGAATATGATATCTAAGTGGTGTTATCCTCACTAAAATGCATTAACAATAGTTTCGGCTATTTGTTTCATAAAACAAATATTAGTCGATAAAAACTATTCAGTATTAGGTTTTAGCTTGTTTGTTTTTTGTTCCAAAATCCTATATGTTTTCCCCAAACACAAAAATTCCCTTTGTTTTCCCAGTTTTTCTAATGCAGAGCAATCTGTAATTTCATGTCGTCAAACATATTGAACACTAAATATATCGGTATTAACAGCTTTAAAGGCGTCATGATTTAATAACCGTTTGATTCAAGTTCAAACGTGCCAAACATTTATCTAATTGAGATTGTAAATACTTTCACAATTTTTTGGGTAGGCTATAATATGTAAAGTCAATATGGTACATTTAAGTGACCAATTTTATGTAGAAGCTAAAATCAAATTAAGGCAGTTAATTTAAAATAGATTTGAGTATGAAAATTCTTCATGAAATCATAAGTTATATGAACTTTTCTAAGGATCTGTGATTTGAGCCAAGCTTTAAACATATACTCAAGCTCGGGAGAGATTTATGAAGGGTAGGGTGTGAAAATAACTCTATAAGGAGAGTATTGGATGGTCATTGAAATGTGCGGGCCAGCATCTCTGTTGGAACACAAAATGCCTAGCGGCTAACAGTATCGAGTATAGCAGTGGTTCTCAACCTTTCACTACTTGTGACCCCTAAATATCATATAATATTTTCGTGGCCCCCTAGTTTTTACTAACATATTATTGATATTAATGACTAAGATTTATTCTAAAATAGTGTCTTTATTCACTGATTATAATAACAAATAAAAAAACAGATTAACTTACCTAAATTTACTCAACGGGACCTCTGCTGTTTAACCCTTTCCCCTAATTGGTATATTCTTGTTTCGATTGTATTACTTAATCCTATTCGCATGCAAGAGTCGATTTCGCTGCTTCGTTTTAATATTTATCATCCCTTTTCACATAAATAAGTAGAAACAAAGGGCAGAAAATTTTGAATGGCAGTAGTGAACAGGTGGGGATTATTTGTACTATCCGTGATTTCTATTATCTGTGCTCCTCCTTTCCTCCATTACCCCGGAAAATCGAGTCTACTGTACTTACATGCTTATGATCATAGAATTCTTTCTTCCAAAACGTAAAATTTAGGATAATTGACCTCGGTAATAAGCAAATAACATTTTAATTACCTTTTCAAGGCTCCCCAGTTAATAATCGCTGAGTTAGAGCATAATGGTCTAACCTCTCTCTCTAATAGTAGGCCAGCACTAAGTGAACAAAGTGCACTTTGCACGAGAAGGAACTTGATGAAGCTGTTTTTACACATAAAAAGAAGCATTTATAAATCTAAAACTTTTTTCCACAAATATTTTTTTTAAAACTGTGTTTAGAAATGTTTAATTGTATCTTATTACGGTTTCTGTCACTATTAGAGTACATTTAAAAATCAATTCAATGGCTTGACTTTTTTTTTTTTACTATTTAAAAGCAAGTTTAAAACTTATTTTAAAAATCTGTTTCTTATTTCATTAAAACGATAATCAAATTAATACCATTAATATAAATTAGAAAGGGGTCAAATGTCCTAAGTGCCAATAAGCCAACCTAACCAAGTGCTTTGTGTTTCACTTGTCTATGGTAGTCACTGCTGCATTTCTCAACGGAAATGAAGTATGTCGAGGAAGGCCAAGAAAGAGATGGGAGGAGCAGATAATAGAAAGTGTGCAAGTGAGAGGAGAAGAGTGGAAACCATTAAAGGAAGAATGGTGGAAGATGGAGGCATTTTACTAAATTGACCTTGCCACAGGATGGAAACAGTTGATGATGATGATGATGATTAGTTTGCACTAAATAAAATCAACCCACCAAAAAAAATGTAATAACTACTCTACTCAGTCTGATAAGGTATTTCATTCAATTTCCCTCGGTTTATCAAACCATTATTTAACAAATCCAAAGGAGTGTTACAGGTGCATACAAATAAGTATCATTTTTTGCTGTTGTATCGAGAAAGGCACCAATAAAAAAACACATTAAAAAGTTTGGGTTTCCATCTTATTGAGCTTGCATTGAATGTTCAAAAGATTAATGTTTAATATTCTCTATTTACATACTTTGTTGTTAAGTTCGGGCATTTTTTATAGAATTTATTTCAATCTTACTATTAATTTAATTTACAACTCAAAAAAGGCTTGATGTGACAAGACTTGTTAGCGACAAATGGCAGGATTACTAAATGTAAAGTGGCTTGTAAGATTTAATAAGACAGAATTGAAAGAGATCTGCTGTTGGACATTGTGCAAAATTATATCGGTAGTAATTTTTGAAATATTTGATATACAAACTAAACGATATTGACCCTTAAAGTGCGGCAGAAGGGAACGCGAGTAATTTTACAGTTTTTATAGCATTACATTTTTTTGGTCAAAATAAATCAAATATTTCTTCAGTAACAACATAGAGCTTAGTTTTGTGCACATGCGAACATCAACAAATCTTGAATATCTGTCGAGGGTGTCCTGGCGTTTTGTCAAAACTTTTTAAATAAAGAAAAAATGTTTTGACAAAATTCCAGGACAACCTTGACAAATATTCAAGATCTGTTGATATTAGCATGTGCAGAAAACTAAGCTCTATGTTGCTACTGGAGAAATATTTGATTTATTTTGGCCAAAAAATTTCAATTCTATAAAAACTGTAAAAATACTTGCCCTCCCTTCTGCCGCACCTTAAATAATAATCCATCATGTATATCCACTTGATTTGAACACAGCCCATATATAACTCTTACATCCAGAACTTGGCTGTAGTGTGAATTGTTGCAAATAAAACCGATTAGATTTTTTTTTTTTTTTGCATGGGTTCAATGACATAAAAGAAAGAAAGTAGTGAAATAGGGAAAGTAGAGAGAATCGGCCATTCAAGAGCCTAGATAACCACCAATTAAACCAGAAATTGCATCAAAGTGTGGTTGTGTGTATTCATAACTTGACTAAATTTTGATTAGTGATGAGTAATTATTTTTACAATTTTGTTGTATTTTATAAAATTATGGTAAACAGTCTCACTGGTCTAGACGCCATGTTCCCCCCCACAAAGACTACAGAAAAGTAAACCACGATAAGACTCCTGGTTGAAGCTGTATTGGTTACCTAAGTTAGGTGCTATTCATGAGGTCGGTGCGCTCTTAAACAAGCCATATACACCCTCAAGAACCAAATTAAAAGATATTGTCTCAACATCAAACTCGAGAAAAGTTGAAAAGTTAATGATTTTTTACTTTAGTGGAGACGATTATGACCTTAAACCCCCAAAAGAGTCCGAATCTGCAAGTAAAAAAATAGTTTCAGTAAATTAGAAAAATTCCACTTAGACATCACAACAATTTTTTTCCTCAGCCTTTTACTATATAGCCGAAATCAAATCAAATTAAGGGAAACTAACTATCTATTTGAATACATCATTATTCATTAAAAAGTTAACCAAATGTCTGCTCGCAAGAACTGCAAAACCTAATTAAATACATTATGGAATGGAAGAAATTCTTAATTTGAATTTACACCAGTACAAATTAGAAAATCTGGATTTTTTTCTTACATATTATCAATAAAAATACAAACTTCACCAACTATAAAGTTTAAAATAATAATCTAAAAACTAAGCAAAACCTGGAATGACCGAGCACAACGGGAATGCTCAATTAGTTATGTAAGAATATATTATAAGTTATAAAATTATACAACACTTAATACTATTAATCACCATTTCAGTTTTGTACCTTTTTTTCTTTCCAAATAATCTTCAGATTATAATGTTTTAGACTTATATAATAATATTCTTAATTCTACCTCGTAAATCGTACAATGAACACAACGGTATGAAGATATGAAGACTAATTTGGAAGAGTGAGTAGGCCTACACGAGAAAAATAATAAGTTGGCGAGTTTCTTATAGTAAGGAAATGAATATACCATATTTATTTGATTTAAAGATGCAATTCTTTCCCCATTTAAATGTCTCACAAAATGGAGTGCGGTTAAAAACCCCAGTTCTTTTTTGACCAAAGCTCTCGATGGATCAGTGAAACATATATTATGGAATAGTAAAGATAAAGACAGCTAATAAGAATCAGAATCTGAACGTGAAAATCGGACTGATATCGATTCAGAAGAAAGAGATGAATAACATACCTAATGATAAATACCAGACCTACTATTGTTGTTAGAAGATTGAGTTTTGTAATATAAATATTTCTTACGATATATTTCTTTTTGTGGTAATAAAAAATGAAGGTATGTATTAAAATGGATATCGTCTTAGAATCAAATATGGTATAAACATTTTACAACTAAATTAAGATGAGTCTAATTGAATCGATAACTTCCAAATATTTCGCAAACCAAATAGTACAAAAATACGAACAAACACTGCATGAAAGACAACAGACAAAATAAAAAAGCATCAAAATAAATACAAATTTGATTATTGTATGTGCACCAAGTATTTTATAAAATACATGAAACCTGGCTGTATGGTCATCCATTTTACTAGATAAGCTTCACATCTCCAAATATAATTTTAATATTGCTCAATTTAATATTATGTATCGACAATCAGCACACTTATATTTTGTATTTTGCAATATTCAATTGGTGCATTTTTTCCCCCAATTAAAAAATAGTCGAGTGAGCCTTCGAAACCAATTTACACCAGTACTTTACTTGAATAGATCTGTACATGTTGCTATGATACACTTTTTCACATTTAACATATTATTATAGCATTCAAATTATTATTATTCTTACATCAATTAATAGATTATGCTTTTATCTGACATTCATTTAACATTGTAAGGGAAAAAGATATTTTAAAACTTTTGTTTGAACTTAAATAGTCAAAAAATTTCAAGAGAATGTTCTATTATTTTTTATGGTAAACAGTAATTGGGCATACAAGAATATTGGGGTATGTGAATAAACACCAGAAAAAGCTTTAACTAGATTATTTTTAAGTGACTATACATGGGTCGGATCCACTATTTTACAAATCCTAATATTAATTTTACCTCAAAATATCAAATCTCGAATTCGAATTATATATTCACCATCAACCGTTTACAGTCTGTATCTAGGTTAGTTTAGTAAAATGCCTCAGTCAGGGAAGGTTATCACCAAGAGAAGGTCTACCTGAGGACCTTTAAGTAACAGCTCCGCTACTCAGGTATAGCCCACGACAGGCTTAGTAAGCCGGTGGCCGAAACAAACCCATACTCGAGAAAACATAGGAATTCAAATACGGACCTTGGAAAAAATTATAAACATAAGAGTAAATAGGAATATACCAGAATAGTAGCTAAAATGTATTCATTATAACATTCAACCATTCTGTTCAGTGTTGAATTAATGGTCTGGAGTCTGGTTGTCAAATTTTTCATATAATTATGATGGGATTGAGCCACCGATAAGCAGTATTAGAACTCTTAAAACAAATTCCAAATCTAAATTATGAAAAAAAACCTTTTTTTTTCTTAAATCCTCAAATATCCTTAAGGATTCAAGGATTTGAGGATTTCATTCCTAATTCTAATGAATATTTAAGAGCACACGTTTGTCTTTAAGCAAAATTTTATTATACATTATATTTTGGTAACAAGTATTTAAAAAAGCTTAGTTTACTAGCATTTGCTTACAAAAAAGGGTGAACAAATAAAATAATCTAAGGACTTGCACGCTCTGCCCAAATTTTTTGAACAGCGATAAAATACATCGCCCCGGTGATAAACTAAAAGAGTTCATTAGTATCAACTTACAGTGGCCAAAAGTATATTGGACATTCATGAGCTCTTGAATGATGACCCAAATAATACTTCCCTTCTTAGAGGCGTTGGATACGAGATTATGTCACATGTACTTATGAGTTGTAACATTGCGACTACACCGAGAGAGAGAGAGAGGGGGGGGGGGGGG
>CABEEJ010004906.1:39236-53123 GCA_901482245.1 Timema douglasi
TGGGGTGGTGTTCAACACTGACCCCCCCCTTTCCCCGAACCCTTGGCTGCACCAGCGCTGTCCTGTAACTCTTGTCTTTTTAATACAACTCAGACGACCGTCTGCTTTTATTTACCGCAGACATAGGTATTAAAACTTAAGTCAGGTTATAAGTGCGGTATATTCCGTACTTTCAGTCAAGCTTTGTGCTGCCTAAACAAGAACTCGGATAGAGAATCGGTGTTAGATGATAAAACGTTTTAAATTAAGAGAAAAGTTATGATTAAATTCCAAAACACACTCGACAGATATTCAATATCTGTGAAGAAAATTAAACGAGACGTTACTATTGGAACGATACTTGATTTATTTTAGACAAAGACATGTTTTGCTATAAAAACTGCAAAAAACACTGACCTTCCCTCACATCCTCTTCCACCTCACCTTAATGTGTACACCTGTTAAGTATGCAGAACGTTATAAAGATGGATTGAAAAATAGCAATCGCTTCAATTTTACAGCAAACAAATGACGGTTAATTTTCTTTTCTTTACCCCGTGTCCTTTGTAGGGAGGCCTAAAAGGTCTTTTATCATAACGAAATCCTAATATAAAGTAGAATTCTGACAGGGGAAAAGGCCTTTAAAACCACCATTCCTACCATAAACAGGATATAAGTAGGATGTTTGTAATAGGTTCTTAAACTAGTTAGTAAAAGTTAATGCTTAATGTTAATGGTAGAAGCTTGATTTTTATCCACACCGCCCAATAGGCTTGAATATAATAGCTTTTGATTGATTTTCAGTCAAATACAATGGAGGAGGGAATGAATTTTTTTAAAGAGTACAAAGATGGTCGTCAATTTTTCTACACATATTTGAGCAGAACAACGATTAACAACAAACATAAAAAAAACCTAAGTAAAAATGAAAAAAGAGTCCTATGAGATATAACATCATTGCTTTATAAAAGCAAAAACAAGTAAAGTGGCATGACTAGGGTTGTGTACGACTCGTGGCGACAGGCGAACCCAACTCCGGAGATTGAGTCTCGTCCTGGAACACAAGAGTTACAAAACATTCCCGCTAAAACACAATATCAAATGGAAGCTAGGACAATGTCCAACAGTTACAATTCATCTGTACACTACGTCTGACTACCCTTTCTAGCTATCCACATTTTTTACAATAATGGAGTTGGAACAAGGAAGGTAGAAATTAGAAGAAATGAACCTGCATTTGCATGAATGGAAAGCGGGAAAACCATTTTAGACATTTAGTATTAACTACTATCAATACACTTTCAAGTGTCAATCTCCGTATCGTCAGAAATCTAGTAGTCTATTGTGAAAGTAATTCCAGGAGTGTTGAACTCGTTTAATCATAAGAGGCAGCACTTTGTAAATTAAAATCACTGAGGGGGCCACATTGTAAATAAATTCATTATTTTAATTGTTTTAAAGTAAACAGAACCAACTTAGTACCTTATTACTAGAATTAATTAATTAATTAATTAATTAATATTTAGCACCGCGTCTTACTACCCGTTCGGGTTATACGCTCTAAGTACTAATTACTCTAATGGATTAGGAATTGGGAAGGTTGAATTAGAGGAAGTGAACCCGCATTTGCGTGGAGGGAGAGTGGAAAACCATTTAGGAAAAACCACCCCAAGTTCACCCGACCGAGATTCGAACCTCAATCTCCCCATCCTCAGCAGTCAAGCTCAACACTATTACTAGAAAAAGAAAAAAAGTATGCCGATAAAAAAACATATTTTTACTACCATACATTTAAAACCTTTTATTTGCAGCAATGATATGATTGTCGGTCTTGAAATCATATGCCAAAGTCATGTTCATACATGCAGACAAATATGTGTCCAGGCAGACCTTTAGTTGTTGTTTTGGTGTCTTTTAATGTAAGAAAACAAATGTTAATATATATATGGGATCCCAAACATTGCACATATTTGTTGCCGAGTTAAACAACTTTTAGGTATCAATCCCTGTTGAAGGAATTAGTAGAAATTTGGTACACCAAACTCAAAGGGCTGATTTACTCAAAACACGCCAAATACATATTTTATTCCCACGACATATATATTAATTATTATAAAAAAGAGATTAGGTTTGCATTGTATGTTGGCTACACGGGTTGCAGGTATGACAAGCCTGTCTTAGACACCGCAACTACCAAAGTTGATATTTACATATGGCACTAGAACTACTGTATATGAGTTATCACCTTTGATTGATAGTATTAGTGCCAGTAAAATAGTAGGAATGCGTGAGACTTAAAAATTTGGAACAAGAAAAAAAATTATCACAACTTGTTTCGAAAGTTTAAAAAATTCAAGAAATTTGAAAAAATAATAATGAATAAAGCAAATAACCGCTCTAAAAAAATTCACAAACCAAACGGGGAATTTTATTATTTTAAATAATACCTTAAATACCCCAAAAAATATGCTGCAATTATTTCCCAAAAACCATATGTATAAAACCATAATATGATGTATGATTGTACACCTGGATAACACGTAACAAATGTCGTACCTTTGAGGACTGCATGTGGTTATATCGAGATATATATTGAACGAGTTTTTGATCTCTACAAGGATATTTAAAAGTAGACAAACCTGGGCACTTAAATGTAAAACTATTATTTCGAGCCAAAATGGATGACAAAGAAATTTTCAAACCTGTTATATTCAAAACTTTAATAAACATTTTTGTACTTTCAAAGGAAGTTTTCTCGTTTTGTTCTTGTGTCTCGATACTTTTTCGTATTTTCATCTCAATATGGTCTAGAAGTGAAAAAATAGTTCTCACGAATCCCTATAAAGTAGTAGTAATATAGTAAAATGCTGTCAATTTACATTCTTTATGTGTTCTCACAATAGTATGAATAATTGAATAAAATTTTAAAAATTTGGAAAACTAGAAATAAACAAGTATATAATTATAATCAAGTCTATTCAAGATTATACATTTTAGTTCAATTAAATACTCAGGGCCTAAAATACTTAGTTATGTAAGAAGTAATTTTAAACTCAGGTAAATTATGATAAATGATGCTAGGAAAATATTATATCGAAGAACACTGGATTCAAATATATAGTGGTTTCCCATTTTCTGGTGAAGTTATTTTTAGCACAGCTTCTTAATACTCATTCAGGTTATTTACTTATGTACTAATTATGCTAATAGTTTTAGGGATTAGGAAGGTTATATTTTTAGAAATATACCCACATTTGTGTGGGGGGTAGAGTGGAAAACCACTTAGGAAAAACAACCCTCCATACACCCGGCCAAGATTCGAACCTCAAACTCCCTGTAGTTGGCAGTCTAGTCTACTTCGAGAGGAGAGCCTCCAATCATGTGGTCACCGAAGCGGGTTTGGTGGAGTTTTCTTAGTTTCAATTAAGCGGAAAATGACAATCTGGACACGGGAGTCGAACCGAAGACCTTTGGCTTTGCGCGCCAATGCTCTGCCACTGAGCCATCTCGGTTCGTCTCGTATCCAGGTTGTTATTTTTCACTTGATTGAGTTTGATTCAGATCTCAGGGCTCCCTTGCCCCCTTTTCCACTATGTTTGCGATATCTGAAGTGTAAATTGTACCTGCGAAATAATGCTGCTACGGTTGCTAGAAACATCCAGGTCCATTCCAAACGGCTTCATAGGTTTAAGACCCTCAGCGTACCCAATGCCGGGCTCTAGGTGCGGGTGTGGGTACTCGTACGACGCATCGCTGTGACATTGCATTTACAGATTTCAGTTTGTTAGCTGTCACGAGGAGAGACAAGATTAGGAATAAAGTTATCCGGGATATGTAGGGGTACAGGAAGTACATGAAATAGTAGAGGAAGCAAGACTGAGATGGTATAGGCATGTAATGAGGATGTTGGAGTACATGAGATAGTAGAGGAAGCAAGACTGAGATGGTATGGTCACGTAATGAGGATGTTGGAGTACATGAGATAGTAGAGGAAGCAAGACTGAGATTGTATGGTCACGTAATGAGGATGTTGGAGTACATGAGATAGTGGAGGAAGCAAGGGTGAGATGGTATGGTCACGTAATGAGGATGTTGGAGTACATGAGATAGTGGAGGAAGCAAGGGTGAGATGGTATGGTCATGTCATGAGGCTGGAAAAAGAGAGAATATAAAAGAAAATGGAGATGAAGTATATAGGAAAAAGACTGCAAGGGAGGCCAAGAAAAAGATGGGAGCAGATAACAGGAAGTGTGGAAGGGAGAGAAGAAGGATGGAGGCATTTTACTAAACTGACCCGTACAAAGGTTGGAAACAGTTTAAGATGATGATGAGTTTGTTTATTTAGATATTAGTTAAACATGTAAATATTAAGCATTTATTGTAATGGTTTCTCACAGTTTACCTTTAATTATGAGATTGTTGTCAATAAAATATATTTCAATCAACTAATATTCCACCACAAATTTTGTGAAAAGTGTATTCAGACTAACAAGGTTTTAGTGAATTTGACCAGTTAATGTGACTCATAAACATAATGTCAGAGCCAGATATTATGTTTTTAGTTTATATGTAATATCTTATCAAATACTTTAATTTTTTTTTTTGTTCAATACTGAAATCAGTCCAATAGCAATTTAACTAAAGTTGGATCTTGTTTTAACAATTAAAGTAAATTATCTTCAAGGTGATTAAAATTATATTAGTTGAAAGTGGTTTGAATATTATCATTGATTTCAGTGAGAATAAATAAAAAGTATAATCAGTAAATGTAGTGAATTAACAAGACCATACTATATTCCATTCACAATAGGTTTTTACCTGGATGACAGTTCGAAAATCATATGTTTAGGTTTTGGGTTGCCAACACTTGTAAAAGATCACAGTTTTGTTATAAATGTAAAGATCTTTAATTACCTGTTATATATTACATTTAAAATAACGCAAACTTAAGTTTTATCATACTATTTCATTTTTTTAAATCATTTCTTTTTGTCCAACTCGAAACAATATTTTAAACATAATTAAAAGTACTTATTTTTCGTTTTGGAACGTTACTGATTTTGTGTAATACAGTGCATACATCAATACCTTTTAATACAGGCATCGTGTTTACTTGGAAAAGAGAAAATTGTTGTCATTTTTTTTACATACAATACACGATTTTATGATTATTTTATCGTATTTTGAAATATTTAACTGAATAAAATATTTTCATCAACTGCGTGTCTGCATCATTGTAAAAAACTTGTTTACCGTTATGTTCAATCATATGGTTTAAATTCGTCAGTCGCCATTTTGAGGCTATGTTCGTTAGAAGTTTTTGTGAAAGTGGTGTTAATATTTTTTTAAGGGGAATAAAACTATAAATAAACTTTGTGTCCGACCTCAAATAAATATATAAATAATATTGGCCTAAATTACTGTGGTTAACTATCACATTAATATATTACCATCTGTTTTCATTACAGTCATCCAAAGTGATAGATGTCAGCTGTTGGCGTAGTGATATATTAGGGATTACTTCTAGCAACATTTCGAGCTGTCTTTCAGATAAACCTAGCTCGTGAATGCCTTATAGATGGGTTAATAACCATTCTAATGAGGCAAATACAAAGTCAAATAGAATATTTGGTAATATTCTCAAGCTGATTGTAAGTTTGAATATCTTTGTTACTGTTTAATGATCCAAAAAAATAATTATATAATATTTTATATTATGTGTACAATTTAAGCTTAATTAGGACCAAATACAATTTGTTTCATCTTTATGCAAAAATATTAAAAATATTTTATACCAAGCTTATAATTTATTTACTATTACGATAGTACCTAGTTTAATTACAGATTTTTGATAAAATTATTATAACAATCACAATTAAAAATAGCTCTGAATTTTAGATGACAGTTATTTTTCTGGTGAAGCTTAATGTACTTTGAGTACTGAATCCAGCACACGAGAATATATATGAGCGAGAGCAAAAGAGCCTACCAATTTTGCTGGTAAAGTTATTTTCATATACCATCCAGGGTTCTTTTAAATGCTACAATCGACCAAGGACAGACGGCTTTTTTTCCCCTCAGAAGGCAGTTGTACTACAGATTTTTATAGCTCAAGAAAAATCCGGCGACTCTTGATTAGGTTTAAACCCACCAATACTGGCTCTTGACGTGCAAATATTTTACCCCGGGACCACCGAGGTAGACCACACCCTTAGTAATATACTTATTTATCATTTTAAAATAAAAAGGATAGCTTTGAAAGAATATTCTGTGAGGAGCTCACCTGTTTGAGGAATGTTGATGTGCCTCCTTGTGGGAGCATCGGCCCTGTCCCACCTTGTGTGTCTCAGTCTGTTTGCTCGTCGTTTCATGACACTCACACTTGCAGTCTTCTGGGTTCACATAACTATACACTACAGTCTTACTACTCTCCGATTGAACTTTCGATGATTCAGGAAGGTCCACTGTCCCTCGGCTTGGAATCGTTTGTATTCGTTTGGGAGGTTTACGTTTCTCCGGGATCTCTTCAAAATTGATCCAGCTTGTGGGTTTGGGAGGTGGTGTGATTGGTGGAGGAGGGGTGGGTTGAGCGCGGGGAGGCAAAGGTGGTGGTGGCGGAGATGTAGGGGAACTTCTGCGATATTCCCTGGGGCTGTTGAGGCCGTGCTCGGCGAATTCTAGCCACGACTTGGCGGTGCCGCTGGCCTTTCTCAAGTTCTTCCCTCGGTTGATGGAATCTTCTCGGGGAAGATTGATGCGGATCTTATCTATGGTTTGATCGACTTCTTCTGTAACACTTTTACAATGCACATATTCTTCTAGAAGAGAAGGGTTGATGGGAGTCGTACTGCGAGGACGCTCAATCGGACATGTCCGAACCTCTGATATCCTTTGTTTGATAGGAACAATGGGAACAGCCACCGAGCGCTCTTGCGGCAAGGTCGTTGGGACATAAGGGAGCTCATCTTCAAAGGAATCCTGAAGTACCAGTCTCTTCCTTTCGTGATCTTCCATCTCCCCTTGATTTCCTTCTTGTTTTTTTAGCGCTTCTTTATTGGTTCTAGTATAGTCAAGCTCAGAATCTCTCTCGGACTCTGAGGAATGGTGCTCTGCCTCTTCGCTTGCCGACACAGCTGTAGTTGATTCCCCTTCTTCCACCAAGGACAAATGCTCTAAAAGGGCAGCATCCGTGCAAAGCTCCTTTTTATCGGTGTAGTCTTTGCCCAATTTGGACTCTGGGGGTTCCGACTCGTGGTAAGAATGGGTGAGTGTCGGTAGCATGATTGATTCAGAGGGGAGGAGACTCTCTGGCACACCATTGATCAATTCTTGGCATGCATTTATCGCATTCTTTTGATCTGTACTGTTTTTAACTACCATTTGTTCTGAACTACTCTTTGCTAGATTTACTTCTAATGCGATTTTCAGGACTTTTTGATCTGCGTAGCTCTTTGCTAAGTTCCTTTGCTCAGGATTACCTTCCCCGCGTAGCATGCCAAACTCTGAGGGCTGATTACTGCCATCCGAATTAAACGTAAATTCCAAATTGCCAATAGGATCAACGGCCGGCAGTTTAGAATCTGGTGAGGATATATCTATGGGGGAGGTCACATCCCCCCCTGCAGTTTTGGTTCCTTTCCGCTTATCTTTCTTTTTAAACAAATTTGAAAATACGTTTTTGTTCTTGTTGTCTTTCTTTCCTTTAGAATCTACTTTAAGTTCCAGTTGGGTCACCCTTTCTCGACTCTTACTTCGTGAGCGACTTCGATCTCTCAGTCCTTCCCCCGCTTCTTTCAAGATTGAAGTAAAACTTCCCGATTTGCGTTTGCTTGAATGTACAGTTGGAGATTCTGGACTCATAACAATTTCAGATTTCTTGAAAATGCTGAAAGAGCTCTTGCGTGACAAGGAGGGAGAAGGGGTCCGAGAGCCTGCGTCTTCGCTTTTCTTGAGAATGGCGTGCCGAGATGGTTTCGGGGAAGCTGTGGGTGTCGCCCCTACATTATCGGGGGCTTTAGGAGTTACCGGTCTACTTTGTACTAGCTGGGTGAAGCTCTGCACCGGCTTGCCAGACTTGCCTGCCTCTGAAAGATTGAGTGTGATAGGTTTCTGGGGTTCCTTTTCTTGGCCGACAACAGCTCGGGTAGGATCAATATTACGTGCCAACAACATCTTCTCTAGTGACTCTGCTTCAGGATTACCGGCGCCAGTTGTTGTGGGTGAATCCATATCCATGCTCTGAGTTAAAATGGGCTTGCTACCACAAAAAGAAGTCTCCAGGAGCATCTTGTGCGGGGAAGTAGAGCGCCCACTTGAGGCTCGGGATAGGCCAGACAAGACAGAAAGGTGGGAGACATGCGAGGTCACAGAACCTCCCGAGGCGGCCGACCCCACCGAAGACAGGCGGCTGGTGCGACCGCTAATGGACAGGAGGCCCACATCACTGATGGCACTGCAGGCAGAGTCCTTTCGTTCCTGAGATTCCTTCTCGCTCTGCGCCTCTAGCTCGTACTTGAGCAGTTTCTTGACGGCCGGCTTTTCCTTGGGCTCGCCGTGATAGTCCAACTCCTCTGTACTGGACCTCAAGTCTGCGGCCCCCTCTTCCTTGAAACCAAGGCCCAGCTTGGAGACCCCTCCCGACTCTCCCGCACCTACAGTAAACAACCTTTTTAACTCTTACATATACATAACAAAATGTACATCAAAAGTGAAAAGTTGTTTTCCTTAAATATTATTTATCTATTTCAGGTATTTAGCGTGCACTTTCTGAACCGACTGATTATTTATACGAGTGAGAACAAAAGGGCCCACCAAATTTGCCGGGAAAGGTATTTTTACAATGAAAATAACACGGTTCACACTTTACACCGCTGCCACTGGACAAGGAGATAATTGCTGCCCCTCGAATAAAATCAGTCGTTACCACCCGATCCCGCGACTTAGGTTTTATTCTACCAGAACTCATCAGGAAGAAGCGAGAAACATAACTTCCTAAAAGAGGAAACCAAAAGACATAAAAAGGGAGCATGTAAGAGGATTGGTCTTCAAGAGACAGGCATTACTTCTTTGTCCAGTGACAGCAATGTAAAGTGTGAACTGTGTTCTTATTGTTGTAAAAGCCTTGAGTTTATTTCTTTTATATGTTCTCGATCACCTTTCCTGTATCTTCTTACAAATAAAATACAATTTCCTCACTAAGCAAAAATAAGTTTTTCTTATAGAGATAAATTAATGTAACACAATAGGGATGAGGAAGGAAGCATTTTAGAGGTAGTCTACCCGCATTCGCGTGGAAGGGGAGTGGAAAGTCATTTAGGAAAAACCACCCTCATTAGACCCGACCGGGATTCAAACTCCAATCTACCTGTGATCGGCAGGCCTGTCTAAAACGAGAGTGATGCCTTAAACCATTTAGCCACTGAATAGGGTCAAGAGAACCACTTTTCACTAAAAAATAAACATTAATAATACATATATCGGCTTGAAAAATGACAATATAACTAAATAAATCACTTATGAAACAGTATTCTCTTTGATGTATTATGTTCATTTCTTTTTATATGTTCCTTTGCCTTTTTCTTGTACCTTTGTCATACTTAACAAAACTGACTTACTCTATGGTGTTAGGAACTATACAAACCATTGCCGCACTTACAAAAAATTACGCCACCTAGCCCTATCTTGAGCTAGTTCTATCCAGTTCCCCTCCTTACAGTCTATCTTTTTCAGGTCCATTCTAATGTTAGGCATCCTCCCATCTGCGTCTAGGTCTTCCCATTGGGTTTGCCAGTCATTACCCTGAAAAAGGTTCTATATTCTCCCCTTCACACTGCATGTCCTGCCCACCATAACCTACGAGACTTGATTATCCTAACAATGTCTAGTGATGAGTACAGGGTATGTAACTAATAATTATGTACCCTCCTCCCAAGTAACCTCATCCTTTTTTGGACCAAAGATCTTCTCAAGCACCGTAGTTTTTTTTTCTTCGTCATGTGAGGTAAGAGACCAAGTTTCACACCCATAAAGAGAACATCCGGTAACGGTAGCTCGAAAATCGATACAAGTTTTCCCCGAAAGAGTAACGAGTGGCGCTAAGCAAAGGGAGGGGTTGTTTCCTGATGATACCATAACCCAAGTACCTGCGAAAAGTTCTCTCTCTGGAGAGCTATTGTTGCTGTCTTGGTGTGAGGAGCTACTGGCCCGAGATATATCTATCCTCGGAGTGGAGGGGGTCTGCAGACTGCCTGTCCCCCCACACACCACGCTACTACTGGCCGTCGACTCGGGAGACATGAGTGTCCCGTCTGCCGCCATCCTGCAAACATCACTACACAGATCGTGCGGTGGATGGCTATCAAGTGTATATAGACAGTTGGTTCATACTTAAGTAGATATTTTATGACAGCTCAAAGTTATTCCGTGTGCATCAAAAAAGTAATATGTTTTTTGTATATTTTACAAATTATGGATGACGGCTATGTTCACATCACTTGTCTAAAGTGAGCTCAAGTACCTCTTTATCTGTAGGGAAAAAAAAGTTAGTGTGAACGGACTTTAATGAAAACATTTGATGCAAATAAAATGATAAAATGAATCACATTTTGTTAAAATAATTAATAAAATTCAAGGCTCAATAAATTTAAATGAAAAAAAAAGATAGTGAAGGACATAATAAAAAGCATAATGCTGCTAAAGAGTTTTATTGAAAAAAAGGTTTAAATATAATAATAATACAGTGAACTCGTCCTTGACGGACAGCTCTGAATTGTGGATTCTTATCTACCTATAACAGACAGATTTAATTTTCTCGGCAAAATATCATGATGTCTTACACCGAAGCAATTTCCAAATAACTGACATAAACACTGCTAGAAACACAAACTCTGAAAGTCTAACACCTGTTCATATGTTTTACTGTAGACACGTCGGGAGAGACCGTGGCCAGTCCCGGTTCTCCCTCTAGTGTAGGTTTCTAAAACAGCCTAATTTCAAGGACATGCCTCTCACCCCTTTTATGCCACTAGCAGGGGTTGTACCGACAGTTCGGTCTGTTCATCTGTGCATATACAGTACACAAGGATTACTGTTCACATTTAAGTTTATTTGTGTATTGTTCTGTGTATTATGCAGGCTGTAGGTCTACAGTAAACAATTTATTACAGTGAACTTATATACTCATTAGTCAAAATCATCCTGCCTACAATTCTACATTGCACAGCGCAGTAATTAGATTGTAGTTAATTCCTTTTTAAAGGTATGTATAGTGCACTTTCTGAACTGACTGATTATATCAGCACAAGACTTCAAACTAACTTAAATCTTAGAACAAACCCAACATTCGACCCCTGGTCATTAGTTCATCAATGTGAAAGCAGAATTCCATATTTAGCCAATGATACATTTTTGGATTCCGAGAATTAAACCTGGGACTCCTATCTCAGTAGGCAGGTGCGCTGACAACTGAGTTAAGGTGTTTGACTGTAGTTAATATACACAATATAATATATAGATTAAACTGTTTCCTAACAGTGTGATTTTTTTAAATTATATTTTCTAAATATCAGACACTTCTTAGTAATTAACAAACATATTTCTGATCCCAGAAGGAGATTTCCCTGTAGTTATCAATGTTTACTATAAGATAGCTCACCTTACGTCTTCCTGAATACCCGGAAGAGGTGTCGGGAGAGCCGGCTTCTCCTCCGGGCTCTCCAAGTCATCGCTGAGATCTTCAAACGAAGCAAACGGCGCTGGTCCCAAACGCCGCTGCTTGTCACTTCCGCGTTTTACTTTTACCGCGGACACGCCGGGGGGGAACGCCATCGCAAAGAGAGCTCTAGGCCACCTCCAGCGCACAGGAACATACCATCATCTTCCCCTCCAGACAACAACAACGAACCTACTTCATTGTGACGGCTTTCGATTCCTGAGTTAGTTCTTATATCGACTGTATTGTCACATAAACAGCACCGACTTTAGGCCTATTCACGTTCTGTACATATTCCTAGTGGCACATAATGAGTTTAAGTTTGCCCCGTTTGGATGGCAGGACGACCGCAACACACCTTCACTGAGCACTATCTTCATGGGTCTTCACAACAATAGAAGAAGATGCTATTCCTCCTATTGTGCCGCCATAATAGCAACGCGGCTCGGGCCATGTCATGTACCTGCGCAAAACAAAATTAGGCATAATTAATGACCAGACATTTTACAAGGATATTTAATTGAAAGATAGGGTGACCTGGTGGTCTAGGGGTAAGGTGTCAGACTTCTGTGCTGGCGGCCGGGGTCCAATCCTAGGTCCCGGCACAGATTTATCTGATTACCAAACCCTTCCTTCACCTCTCACAAGACAACTTGTGAATGTGTGGAATGCCAGGCCTCCACCGTGGTTCGGATTCCACGTTAAACTGTAGGTCCTCCATTTCATCTCAACAATCACCCTACCTTATCACATTAGCGTAAGTGTGTATAACCCGAACGGGTAGTAAGACGCGGTGCTAATAATAATAATAATTGAAAGATACAACTGAAAATTATTGTTCTTGCACTCGGTAGATAAAAGACAGTAAATGTCCAGCTAAACTCAAGGAACAGCAACCATTGAAGTTTTTTTTAGCAGTGTGTCTAAATTACCTGTTCAGATTATACATATATATGTAACAATTACGCTAGTGGGTTAAAGATGAGTAAGGTTGAATATATAGGAAGTGTACCTGCATTCGCACGGAGAGAAAATGAGAAAACAATTTTGGAAGAAAAAAAAAATCACCTTCGCTACATCCAACAAGAATTAAAACCTTGATTTCCCTGTCATTGGCGGTATAGTCTATTGCGAGAGAGACGTCTTAGACCAGTTTTTTTTAACTCAGTGAGGTCGTTTAGGAATATTTTTATTTATTTTTACATTATAAAATAACACCAGTAATTATAATTGCCAGTTTTTATGTGGGCTCAAGCATGTATTTTTTTTTTCTCGTGCAAGTTCAGTCTAAAAAGTTTGGGATCGCCCGCCTTAGACCATGGGGCCACCGAAGCAGGTTACCATACAAGTGTTCCCTTGCTAATTAATGATTGATGATTAAATGCAACGTCCCTTAATGCCCTTTGGGTCTTTATGTGAGCCAAATAATTAGTGCAAAATAAAAAAGGGAATGACAGTGGAATATGCTTTGAAATAAGGGTGATTTATAATTTTAATATATAATGCCAGGCTAGAACACTAGTCTAGTAGGCTTATTGATAATGTAAGTATAATGAAATAATTGATAACTGTACAGCTTAATGTTTCATGTAGTTTGTAAGGATGCGCAGTTATAAAGTGTAGTAACGGTAGAAAAAAAAGAAAAACGTTTATATGTGAAATATATCAGACAACTAGCTCATATAGTAAGTAGTGAGTGCAAACAGTAATGAGATAAATAATTTGTAAACTGACATTTTTTCATATTAAAGTTCGTATGTTCCAACTGAGCAAAAGTTCTGTCTAAAATTTAAAAATACAATAAATTAAAAAATGGGTACAAGACACACTCAAATTCTCATAGGAAGAACCTTATCTGACAGCTGGAAAAGTTACTTGAGCCACTTTCATGTGTTCATATATCGAGTCATGTTTTTTAGCTGTCACTTTTGATATATAATATCAATACCTATAAAATAACAATAATAATAGTTATAATATCAATGATGACAGCAAAAAAAAGTAGATTTTCTAAACTTTTCTTCCTACTAAAATTGAACTATACAATATATTATTTTATTTTAGCACCGCGTCTTACTACCCGTTCGGGTTATATGCTTCAAGTACTAATTACTCTAATGGATTATGAATTGGGAAGGTTGAATTAGAGGAAGTGAACCCACATTTGCGTGGAGGTAGAGTGGAAAACCATTTAGGAA
>CABEEJ010004907.1:9154-28914 GCA_901482245.1 Timema douglasi
TTATATTAGTGCTCGATTAGGACCAGAGAATCAAACTGTTAATAAAATATTTGTTTTTACAAGCTACAATTCTACAAACGTTTCATAATCCTCAGGGCATGACACTATTTTATATCACAGTTTTAATAAAAAGGGAAGAAAAAATCACTTTTAATCTGTGAAAATATAACATTTATTGTTATGTTAGACATTTTATTGGTTTTTATTCAATGATTTTGGAAACCATCATGAGGGTAAAAAAAAAAATGCCACGATGATTAAAAATGCAACTTTTGAGTCAGACAATTTTGCAGACGGGTGCTTTCATTCAGAAATGTGGTAAAAAGGGTACAAGTGCAAAAAAAAATGTTGAAAACTAGTTGACCGTTGTCATTGGACTGTATCCAATCTCCAGATATTAGAATTAACAAGCAGTTTAGGTTTAATGGGGGATTAGTTGGCCTCCAAATCTCCAAACCTAATTGTCACCTCTGGTAGTTGGTGTTATCTCCAAGAAACATAGCGTATAACCAGAGCGGGTAGTAAGACGAGGGGCTAAGAATTATCTAAGATACATTTAGATACTTTCGTCAAAGTTGTCTTGTCTAAATCTCAGGAAGAATTAGATATCCAAGCTATTATAATTGTTAATTACGGTTATGGCAGCATCTAAATATAATTATTTAAATTTAAAAATGACACCTGGACAACAATTGAACTATCCAGGGTCATTCTACACGGCCATCTTGTGATATGCATTCGTACCATTGTGGTACTATTGGCACGATATAACCCTCGCGACTAAAGATGG
Source organism: Timema douglasi (assembly GCA_901482245.1). Lineage (NCBI taxonomy): Eukaryota > Metazoa > Arthropoda > Insecta > Phasmatodea > Timematidae > Timema > Timema douglasi. Next base: position 9,945 of record CABEEJ010004907.1, read on the forward strand.
TGATCATTTGAACGTTTACATAAATAGTCCAAACTTGTGTCTACGCTTCATTTACTGAGAAACTTATAGGACCTAAATAATTAATTCGTTTGTCATATAATTTGTGTGAAACAGTTGAAATTAAATTATTTTTATTTTCTAATTAAAAGTGAAAATATTTCAACCCCCCTTTACCTTGCGTACCCCTTCACCCCCTGATAATAGTTATATCCAGCCACATCTATGAATAGCTAACTAACATTCATTTTCACAAATACAGTAATTTTTTGTGCCAATAAAATACAAGTACAAAGTCATTTGATATATATTTCTTGTCTTCTTAACTAAATATTTTGTAATCATAAATATTAATTATATCCAAGGTTAATAATAAAATAAATTAAAAGCATTATACTACATTGATATTTCAAAGATACACACGGGCCTCTGATAAAATTCTATTCATTTTGAAAGCACACCACCATTAAATGAGATTTATGTAATATTTAATTAATAAAATAATAAATTGTTAGTAAGTAAAATGATTAAAATGTAATAAAGAATATATAGTTTCTTGTTTTGTGTTCTATTCCAGGCATGAATAGAAAGTGTCAATAATGTGATTGAGTTGTGATTGTGTGATTTCAAAGAGATTGAGATGAATTGACGACTAGTTGATTGGGTATTGTGTCAATCAGACAGATTGGACAGCTACAATCAAATATCAATATTTTAATAATTTACAAAAGAAAGAAACAATATCAACATATTTAAAAAAAGTAATCTACCTCAAAGTTTATTTTCTCTGACTATATGCAGTCAAATTAAATCACGTATCTCCCCAAATTGAAACACGTGGTTGTTAAAAAATTGTCTTTTGATAAATACTGTAGCAGTTATCAAAGAAGAGGATTAATATTATATTTATGAATAAAATACGTTAACGCAGACCTTTTGCCATTGGATGATGTCGGATAAATTTACTTACGCTTGCCATGTTGTCTAAAAGAAAATATAGTAAAGTACATCTATATTACAAATTCTCATAAAAATAATAACGGATCCTAAATAACATAATTAAAACAGATATATTTGAATATAAGATGCTTTGGTGTTTAATCACCTTTTCAAGAGGTCCTTGGATTCGTTTGTCACACATGTGAAGCACAAAATTATTCAATAATGGCGGCTTCACCTACTATCATAACTACAACTGACGAAGTGGATATCGAGATCGACACACTGACCTACATCGCGTTAGACAAGACTGGCGATTCAAAGAAACATTTTTTCCCGCTTACCCTCCAAGCGTCGGTCTCTGATTTGCCTCCACCTTCATCCGTATTTCTCCTTTCTATATTCCAGTGTTTATCACCCTTTCTGCTTTGTTCCGTTCGTATCAGATTGGGGACTATATAAAGGCAAACGTCCGGGTTCACATTATAACCAATTTACTGCAACCCAACGTTGAAGGAAGAACTCCTGCATCGTCACGAATCAAACAACACGACGACCATGAAGTTTGAGGCGTCAGATACACCACCACCATGGACAGGATGACGAACTTCGATGACGACTATGAAGTTTGGGCCGTCGAATCCACCGCCGCCATGGATAGGACCACGGACTTCGATCAACTAAGTATCATGAAATAATCAACGAGTCTTTATGACTTAAAATCTAATTTTTGTTGTAAAAGATAGGCAATGTCTATTTGCACCTTTTTAGTTTTCTGTTTATTGCCGGAGACGATTTTCATTTGTGTTGAGAGTATGTCGAGTTGACAGTTAACCAACTTCAAGTCTTGTTGACTTCCAAATTTAAAAGTATATTTTATTTATTAAATATTGTGTCCTCCAGAATGCGGGACAAGTCTCATTATTACTAGTTTCAAATATTCTACATCAGTCCTAAAGACTATGTTGCTCTGTATATTTACCATACAGTATTTACGTCACGAGCCTTGGGCTTGGAATACAGTAATGTCTTAGTTAGAGACTTGCTAAACTTCCACAAGTTCCATTAGTCTAACTTGACCCAATGTTTCTCATGACGCCGTGAACATCATGTACACCGATTTAATTTTTGGATGGCTACAACCAGGTTGACTGTATTGTATTCCATATCTCAGTTGAGTTGGTGGAATTCTTTATTTTGTGTTGGTTAAGTAGTCACGCTTCTCGTGTGGTATTAGCTTCGATGAGCAAACCAGGGAACTGCTATAGAGCCATAGTTAGGTTCGCGCAAATAATACCCTTTTTTCTTTGACTGATTTTTGGGCTCCTGTTGGGTTAGTGTTGCTCTTAGTGTAATTGAAATTAGATTTGTTTGTACTATTGGATGCGTTGGCAGTACCGTAAGGGAAAGAGACCAGCCATAGTACTATTTTGTTGACACCTGTTTATTAGCCATCGACCACTGTAGTCACCTTGGGCTTGGAATACAGTAATGTCTTAGTTAGAGACTTGCTAAACTTCCACAAGTTCCATTAGTCTAACTTGACCCAATGTTTCTCATGACGCCGTGAACATCATGTACACCGATTTAATTTTTGGATGGCTACAACCAGGTTGACTGTATTGTATTCCATATCTCAGTTGAGTTGGTGGAATTCTTTATTTTGTGTTGGTTAAGTAGTCACGCTTCTCGTGTGGTATTAGCTTCGATGAGCAAACCAGGGAACTGCTATAGAGCCATAGTTAGGTTCGCGCAAATAATACCCTTTTTTCTTTGACTGATTTTTGGGCTCCTGTTGGGTTAGTGTTGCTCTTAGTGTAATTGAAATTAGATTTGTTTGTACTATTGGATGCGTTGGCAGTACCGTAAGGGAAAGAGACCAGCCATAGTACTATTTTGTTGACACCTGTTTATTAGCCATCGACCACTGTAGTCAAGGAACTTTTCTATTGTTTATCATTTTTTAAAGAGATTATCTTACAACCCAGTCCAGCATAACTGATTAAGAGTTATATATGTATATATCTTGTTCTGTATTTTGTTATTAACTACTTGATTATTTTCTTCTTCAGAACAATTCATCCAGTAGCCCGGCTCTCACACAGCCCTGGTAGCTACAGCAGAATAATCAAATTCGCAAAGTCTAATTATCCTGCATCATAATATCACTGTAAACCTTAATTTTGTTATTTCTGTTTTATTGTAATAGATATATATATATATATTTATATATATAATGTTAAAACTAAATCTTTTCAATTTAACTTTCACCATGTTTATTATGACACCATATTAGTCTATAATGATATAAAAATGGTTCAAGTTCCACAGTTTTGTTAATATGGAGAGAACATTAAAATAACGCCCTAAATACATAGAGTTGTACTATCCACACACTCAGATATACATATATATGTATATATAAACACATAATAAATGTATTTACTTGTAAACAAAAAGCCGTCAGCAATGTCCCAACCAAGAGTTACAACCAAAGTGGAAGGAAGGCAATCTAGATCTACTACGTTCCCTTTGTCAAACTGTGTTAGGGAAAGTTTCTGTCCCCCCTTTCCCAAGATTAGATTGTGCTGAGAGCAGCTATTACCCTCAAGTGTGCTGAATCAGGGGGACCTCGGAAATACTCGGCGGGTTCATAGAACAACTCCTTTCCCAGCCCTGGCGTTACAAATTATTCACACAGCCCTGAAACACTTTCAAACAGCTGATCAAGGGGAATCTAAGAGAGACGTGGTAGGGGAAGGGCCCTTGCCCGCACCACCAGAAGGTCGACTCGGCTAAGTCCTTTAAGCTAAACCGAGACTTGTCTTGTTCTTTGGAGTGAGAAGGTTGAAGGGAGCTTTGGATCGGATATGGATTGCAAAGTGTTTGTTTCACGAGCACTTCCTCTGTTTTCTACAACCCTATTAGTAAAACTTGGCGGCACATACTAATGTATTCGTGATTGCATTGCTATTAATATAGGTTAGTGTCACCCACTCTTCTGAGCAGGATATTTACAACAAACACGTGCAACCACTAATGGCACATCACAATCGTAAATACTCGTAAATTCTATTAAAACTTGTGACATGGTTTTCAAAAGTGAGCTATCAGTAAACTACCCCTTTGTAAGTTTACATCTCAAAAACATTTTTTGTCTCTAATATGAAACACACTTCAGATTTTAAAAAATTGAAATAAATAGTCAAGCTAATTTTGTGTGGTATAAAAACGAACACATACGTAATTTATTAAGTAAAATACTCCACAGATACCCATTATAAACAAAATTGTACATTTTTAATATTGTTAAAATTTTCAAAAATTAGTCATTAGTAAACTATTCTTAGTTTTGGAGCTAGAATCAGAACTACAATTCGGACTTGAGATTAGAATATATAACATCTAAATGTCAAATTTGAACGAGTTCCGTCGAACATTTTCAGATTTGGCCCCAGATATAGAGAGATTGACATACATTTAAACCCCAATTTTGGGAAGCATTTTGTAACTTATTGAGATTTCAAGCTCCTACAATACTACTGTTTAAATTATTGGACTTCATACACAAAATTCCACTAATTAAATACAAGATACTAATATGTATGCATTTATGGTACAGATAAATACAATTAGTTATATTTTAAATATGGTGATTAAATCTCACCTACTTGGAACAAGACTAACAGTAAACTGACTGTACCTAAAGTCAACACCATTTGTTTTGAGAAATCAAGATTTCGGTGGACTATGGCAAGAAATTTGATATTATCAAATAAAAAAGATTATATACGTGTTCATATAAAACTACAAGTAAGCCTTATAAGATCTTATTCTTGCTGATTAAGATACAAAATAATCACATTAAAAAGTCCTAATATTTTTGTAATAATTAATAACACAATTTTATCATGTGTATGAAATTATCTGTGTCTCACATATTCCCTTTCATGTATGTTCACACTGCCATATGTATTACTTGAGCTTTCCCGCGGATTTGTTCACATTTAAGTCGGCTGGATTAACTTTTTCCCCATTGAATTATCTAATCTACCAAGTTCACCATTTCAGAAGACACGCGTGAGGTGAGAGCCTGTTGTAAATATCGAGGACGCCACATATTCACGACTAACAGTAGTAAGGAACCTAAACAAATTGTTTAAATGTTGCATTTCTTGAAGCAAGATTTGCTCGCTTACGAGAAGAAATTGTTGCAATGAACACCAAAATAGATAGTACAAAATTTTTACTGATGGCTTAATTCAACGAAACAAGCTAAGTAAACCTAATTAACACGCATCACCATACGATTATCTAAAGCATTCTCTGTGACTTCAAAACTTTAATAATATCAAGACCGTATTGTGGCAATATTTAATCCATTGGTTATCTTAGTGTTCTACTCCTAGAACTTCAATACTCTAGTTTCACCATCATACACCATCATACGCCGTCATACACCGTCATACACCGTCATACACCGTCATACACCGTCATACACGGGCCCAAAACGATAATTATACAAGAAAGATCAATTTAATAGCATCTTTCTTGTAATTGTAACTTGTAATTGTAACTCCAGTTGTCATTAACTTTTTACAATTTCTGCTTTTGAAAAAAATTCTCAAAATAGTTTTCTAATCATTTCATTTCCTTATGGAATCTTATTCAACTTATGTTTTACTAATTTTTTGTAAATTCAAATTACTCTTGAACCAATTCTAGGCGATTCTTAGGAAAATAATGTATGTATTTATAAATGAATAAATTCTCGACATCAATTTTTATCCCTGAATGATTAATTCTTTATCACTTCCATCAATTTATGTTGTTAATTGACTTAACATATAACTTTTGTTGTTCTAATAATCTCTCTTTTGTTTAACCATCCCCTTTTGTCATAACTTGTATTGTTAATTGTCTTAGAAGTGTATCAATCAATTACAATATTCATTATAACTATTGTATTTTATTTGAAGCCTGAAATTACATTTTAACTACTACGTGAATAGTCGATATTTTGGTTGAAATTCCTCAGCAATCTTTGAGCGTGGTTGTTAACCTAGCCTCTGTTAATATGTGTTTATTTATATTAAAGAAGTATTGTTCATGGTACTGTTAGCTTACCATACAAACTGTGTTTATGAATTACTTTATTTTAATATGTATTTAATCACATATACAAGACTTATTTTTTCATTTAGTTTGGCAGTTGTTATTTAAATCAGCTGTCGTATTTCTTGATTGAATTGTAGTAATTACAAACTAACCTTCTTAGTACATATTATTGTGTTAAGTAGTTTTCAAAAGCTAACTAACAACCTCACTAGAATTCTTCATCGCTCATTTTTATCCAACTCGAAAGTTTTTACTCAAATTTCTCACCCTAATAGAATGACGCGCCTCATATGCAGCGCTGCTAAGAGCCTCTTCTAGGGCGTTCAAGCAATGCCCCTCCTCCCCGATGAAACCATTACTCCCCCCTCTCCTGGCCCAAAGCAGAGCGGCCAGAAGCCAAGCCATGATGAAACACATCTAATTAAATCTTTGCTTCATAGCATCAGCCTCCGAAATGTTATTAAGGCCAATTTAACTCTCCCAGTTTTGGACACGCTTTACGTGTTCGTGGGGGAAATTGCCGGTGTCAAGTTTACGTTTAGCTGAAGGGGGGTTTGACACCAACTTTACAACTTTCTGTTTTAGGTTGGATATTTTTATATGTTCCACCAGTACCGATAATAGTTACAATTTTCTTATTTGTGTTTTTATCTTGAAATAATGTTGAAAGTAAATTAAGGGTATCGGGTGAAAAAATGTGTGTGATGCGTTTTTCCTCCTTTTCCCCTGTATCTTCAAATGTAAAACCCATTTTTATTTAACTTGCGTTGTTACACATCAATAAATTTGTGCTATTTTATCGACTTTAAACCTCCCCTCCATAAACTAAATAGTCACGTTAGTTACAATCCCCTCCATAAACTAAATAGTCACGTTAGTTACAATCCCCTCCATAAACATAAATAGTCACGTTAGTTACAATCCCCATCCTCCTATCTTACAGAGTCAAGTAACCAACAATAGTTTATATTGGTCCAGAGTGCAAATTAAGTGTACCCGCATTTGTGTAGAGGAAGAGTGGGTAGCCATTTAGGGCAAACGACACTATGTATACTCGGCCAGGATTCCAACCCCGACTTATCCATCACCAGCAAACCAGACTTAATTACCTTGACTATGTGCACATGTGTAAATACTGCTAATTAACAATATTATATTCACTTATGTGTAAGTTTTAAGAAACCCACATTAATAATATAATATTTTGTTTACAAAATGCCTTAATCTATTTGAACATAAATATCATTTTTACTTTCTCATTGACAAAAATTCTGCCTCGTGTTTATCATGAATATTGATTGGCATTTAATATGTAGCCAACTAATATAGTGTCGCCCTGTATATGAATACTCAACCCACGCTGTGGTGAGTATACCAGTTAATATAGTGTCGACCTGTATATGAATACTCAACTTACGCTGTGGCGAGTATACCAGTTAGTATAGTGTCGACCTGTGTATGAATGCTCAACCCACGGTGTGGCGAGTATACCAGCTAATATAGTGTCGACCTGTATATGAATGCTCAACTTACGCTGTGGCGAGTATACCAGCTAGTATAGTGTCGACCTGTATATGAATGCTCAACCCACGCTGTGGCGAGTATACCAGCTAATATAGTGTCGCCCTGTATATGAATGCTCAACCCACGGTGTGGCGAGTATACCAGCTAATATAGTGTCGACCTGTATATGAATGCTCAACTTACGCTGTGGCGAGTATACCAGTTAGTATAGTGTCGACCTGTATATGAATGCTCAACCCACGCTGTGGCGAGTATACCAGCTAATATAGTGTCGCCCTGAATATGAATGCTCAACTTACGCTGTGGCGAGTATACCAGTTAGTATAGTGTCGACCTGTATATGAATGCTCAACCCACGCTGTGGCGAGTATACCAGCTAATATAGTGTCGACCTGTATATGAATGCTCAACTTACGCTGTGGCGAGTATACCAGTTAGTATAGTGTCGACCTGTATATGAATGCTCAACCCACGCTGTGGCGAGTATACCAGCTAATATAGTGTCGCCCTGAATATGAATGCTCAACTTACGCTGTGGCGAGTATACCAGTTAGTATAGTGTCGACCTGTATATGAATGCTCAACCCACGCTGTGGCGAGTATACCAGCTAATATAGTGTCGACCTGTATATGAATGCTCAACTTACGCTGTGGCGAGTATACCAGTTAGTATAGTGTCGACCTGTATATGAATGCTCAACCCACGCTGTGGCGAGTATACCAGCTAATATAGTGTCGCCCTGAATATGAATGCTCAACTTACGCTGTGGCGAGTATACCAGTTAGTATAGTGTCGACCTGTATATGAATGCTCAACCCACGCTGTGGCGAGTATACCAGCTAATATAGTGTCGACCTGTATATGAATGCTCAACTTACGGTGTGGCGAGTATACCAGTTAGTATAGTGTCGACTTGTATATGAATGCTCAACCCAAGCTGTGGCGAGTATACCAGCTAATATAGTGTCGACTTGTATATGAATGCTCAACCCACGCTGTGGCGAGTATACCAGCTAATATAGTATCTACCTGTATATGAATGCACAACTTACGGTGTGGCGAGTATACCAGCTAATATAGTATCGACCTGTATATGAATGCTCAACTTACGCTGTGGCGAGTATACCAGTTAGTATAGTGTCGACTTGTATATGAATGCTCAACCCACGCTGTGGCGAGTATACCAGCTAATATAGTATCGCCCTGTATATGAATGCTCAACCCACGCTGTGGTGAGTATACCAGCTAATATAATCTGGTGCAAGGTAGTGCTCGTGTATAAAGTGTGAGGTCTCACAGGAGAAGGTCTGGTTTATGTCGTCTGTAGGGCTAGTACACTATACAAGGCAGGGAGTTCCCGGCCCTTGGGAGGGGATGTGGGCTGTAGTCCCCTTCACCACACATCCACACACTCAGCCAGGTACAGCCCTATAGAAAGATTGGCAGTAAACAGCCCTCAGAGAAATTAATACGCAACATTTATTATTCTACTAGCATTGGAGAACCCGGCCTTGCCCCGGAGAAATATTGGACGCTAGAAAGGTTAAAAGGAGTAAAAAGAGCAAAAAGGGTATTATTTTAAGGTAAACATATAAAAACAGTGCATAAAAGATAAAAAAGGGTTGTAATTAATCCCAACCAAACTATTTAATATATGTTTTTAACACATCTACCCCGTTTAGCCTTTTCACCCCTTTTACATTTTTGACCCTTATACCCGTTTATTCTTTTTACCCTCTTTACCTTTTTTTAACCTTCCAGCCCATTCTACCATTTTTACCCTCTCAACCCCATTTACACTTCTTACCCCACTAGGATGTTCATCCTTTTCGGCTTTTTGTGTTCTTTTTTACCCCTTTTACAAATTTTTGCACCTTTAACCATTTTACTCTGTCCCCCATTTTTATTTATTTTACTCCTTTTAAACCTTATAACAGTTTTATCTTTACTAGATATTATTTTCTCCTCTTGCCATTATTTTCTATTGTGCTCTCTTTGCCTTTTTTTGACATTCTCCCCTATTTGGTCCTCTTTTTTTGGGATAATTTTACAATTTTCGCCCTTTTGGTCTTAAAGGTATTTTTGATTAGCCTTCCTTTTTACCCTTTTTAACTATTTTGGTCTATTTGGCCTTTTTACAATATTTATACCTTTTTAAATTAATTAACCAGCTTATATTAGGGTATAAGTGCAAAATAGGCATAAGAGTAAAAATATTAAAATTTAAACGTAACTTACCATTACAAAAAAGGGGTGAAAATGGTAGTTGAAGGGGTTGGGAGGGGTCTACATTTTAAAATTCTGGCTTCTAGGCGAAGATATTCGCGCACAATGGCTAGACTAGCCCGCACTGCACAGCTGTATGAAATGTAGTATTAATTCTATCTCACGGCGTTAATATATTCATTTTTACGATTTTTAATTTATTTTAAAATGTCAGAATAAAATTTCAAAACTCCGATATCAAAGTGCACATTTTAAAATGTCAAACCACTTCTTGCGGTAAATAATTCATAATGCTCTTGACAGACAGACAGACAGACAGACTCTTCATTTTATAAATTTAAATTATGTTTCCTATTATTTGTAAAGTTACTAAAATGTGTAAAATCAATTATTCTAAGAGTATTTTAAAAAAAACTCCCTCCATTTAATTAGGGTTAGCTCTCTCTAAACTCTATATTCTTAATCCCTTTAGACTTAACATAATTAATAGAGGGACGTACAGCCTTAGCAAGTAATGGTGGGAACCATATCACGTGGTTTGACACTTTATCTGGTTTGGTTGTAATCGTTCTTGTAGTAGTCGCGCCAATTGGTACACATTTCTATAAATGATGAAACTTGTATTATTTTAATATTCTCGTCTAACTAAACTAACCCCTCTAGTTTGAAGACTAATCCACTAACACTCAATGTAATAATATCTTACCAACATTTTTTTTTCTACAAAATAAAAGTGTTGGAGGAGACCATCCAGAAAAAGCCTTCCATATTTTTTTCTCGTGTTTAATCAAGGTTCTTCTATCCAGCCTCTTTGGCTCCGTGTGTTTTAATTTATTTTAAATGAAAAGAGAAACATTTAACCTCGGTTGACTTAGTATACACTTCAAAACGAAATGAAGTGCCGTTGAGGCTGGAGTGAAAGCACAGGACATGGTTAAATATGCCACGACACACACACACACACACACACACACACACATAGTTTGCTACCATGACCTAGCTTATCAGCGCGCAACATTACTTTTCATACAACTTTAATGGCCTTAAGATGCAATCAAATACAACACGTGAATGAGCCTCTTGAAGGGCTTTGGCTACAATCCCATTTTCATAAAGCGGAAGTGATTTTTTTAAAATTGGCTTTGGAAGAGGCAGGCTCATTAAGTCAAAAACGGGGTTTGAAGACCCTATACTAACAAATTTTGAAAATTTGATGCCTCGGAAGTCCATTTGAGATTTGATGCAAACTCATCTTTCTTACATCAGAGGAGAGTGAAATAAATCTAGAAAGAACAAAGCTATTCCAGTGTAGGGGAGATACTGACCGTGTAGTGGAGATACTGACCGTGCAAGGGAGATACTGACCGTGCAGGGGAGATACTGACCGTGTAGTGGAGATACTGACCGTGTAGTGGAGATACTGACCGTGTAGTGGAGATACTGACCGTGTAGTGGAGATAACTGACCGTGCAGGGGAGATACTGAACGTGTAGTTGAGATACTGACCGTGCAGGGGAGATACTGACCGTGTAGTGGAGATACTGACCGTGTAGTGGAGATACTGACCGTGCAGGGGAGATACTGACCGTGTAGAGGAGATACTGACCGTGCAGGGGAGATACTGACCGTGCAGAGGAGATACTGACCGTGCAGGGGAGATACTGACCGTGCAGAGGAGATACTGACCGTGCAGGGGAGATACTGAACGTGCAGGGGAGATACTGACCGTGCAGGGGAGATACTGACCGTGCAGGGGAGATACTGACCGTGCAGAGGAGATACTGACCGTGTAGTGGAGATACTGACCGTGCAGAGGTGCGAGAAGGTAACTTGACGTGTCTCATGAACAGATACTATTTTACGCGGTCCTCTCCTGTAAAGTGAATGATTTCAGGAGCTATTTTTATTTTGATAAAAGTCAATTCTCAGCTTAATATTCGATAACATAAAAGAGCAGTGAAATAAATATAGAGAGGGGCAAGTCTAATCCAGGAGAGGGGCAAGTCTAATCCAGGAGAGGGGCAAGTCTAATCCAGGAGAGGGGCAAGTCTAACCCAGGAGAGGGGCAAGTCTAACCCAGGAGAGGGGCAAGTCTAACCCAGGAGAGGGGCAAGTCTAATCCAGGAGAGGGGCAAGTATTTTAATACTAGGGAGTATATTAGCTTGTATTTACACGCGAACTGTTTCATTCGGGCTGAGTGGATAGATAATGCTATCGACAAAAATGAAACGTCTTTCCGAAAAGGGGTTGTGTATGCAAAGGGTACACTTTTAAATGTATGGCATACTATAGAACAAACCATCATATATTTTAGTTATGAAATTAATCACAAATTACAATTAATAATATTATTTTCGCCCAAATCCTTTTTACTCGTGGTAACTATATATATATAATTTTTTTTCCTTTTTTTAATACAAGGAATTCTATGCTCCATTTTCCATGAAAAGCTACTGTTATCTTGTTTACGCATGCGTCAGCCCTCAGACCTGCGCGCTGCCAACTAATAACGCATACATTTATGAGAGTCAATTTTTTGGCTAATAGTCGATACTATAGTTGCTCGAACATACGATAATAGTTGAACTGACTTACAGCAAGAACAAAAACATATCACTTGTGTATGGTGCAATTAACATGACTGGATGGGTGACCTGGCGGTCTAGGGGTAAGGTGTCAGACTTCTGTGCTGGCGGCCGGGGTTCAATCCTCGGTCCCGGCAAAGATTTATCTGATTACCAAACCCTTCCTTCACCTCTGACAAGACATCTTGTGAATGTGGGGAATGCCAGGCCTCCACCGTGGTTCGGATTCCACGTTAAACTGTCGGTCCTCCATTTCATCTCACAATCACCCTACCATTACACATTAGCGTGAGTGAGTATAGCCCGAACGGGTAGTAAGACGCGGTGCTAACAATAACAATAATAATAATAAACATGACTGGAACTAATATTCATCAACAGAAGGGAATTGTATTCTCTTCTCTAAAATGAGCCACAATAAGATTATTTTAACAATGTCAATAAAATAAGGTAAGACTTGAGCTATGTCGAACACAGTTCATTCAGGCATACAGCCCATCTATAATGTAGGGATAATAGAACATCACATCCTGTATCCGGGTTCAGTGTTTAGCAATCAGTAGTTTAAAAGGTGTTTAATGAAAGTAGCCACTACTTTAAGCAAGACAATCCCCCGTCAGAAAGCTAAGGGTGCCAGCCAGCGCAATTGACGGCGCGGCGCCCTGAACCAGCCTCCCTCGTCTACCGAGCGTTCATCTTTAGCTCCGCGGGGTGGGACGGACCACAGAGGCTGCTTTTTAATACGCTCTCGACATGGTCCGCCACTTGACCTCTAGTGGCGCTGTTAAAAAGGGAGGGTACCGACCCGGCCAACTGGAAATGTCCAGCTGGAAACAGGCTCCAGCACTTTCACAATCCGGGCTGTTATTACCGTCCGTGCGTATTACGAGTTGATGGAACGAGGCCGCTAGGTTCATCGACACGAGTATTTATTAACCACCCGGGGAGCCAACCTTGTCTTGTCTGGTTATCTGGTGATGGCAAGGTTAGGGTTCGAATACCAGCCCCGTATACTAAGGCTGGTTTAAAGATGAGGACGTAATTTCCTCTCCATGCTATCTTGTAAATCCCTTCTCTATTTGCAAATTGGCGTTTTGCTCGAACGGATAGCAAGATGTGGTTCAAACAAAACACGTTTATTTAAAATATCTAGTTAGTGAAAGCAGAGAACTAACGGAGTTGTGTAGAATATATATATATATATATATATCTATCTTGAGCTAATTATATCCAGTCCACCTCATTACACCATATCCCTATCTTTAGTTAGTTCTATCCAGTCCACCTCGTTACACCATATCCCTATCTTTAGTTAGTTCTATCCAGTCCACCTCATTACACCATATCCCTATCTTGAGCTAGTTCTATCCAGTCCAATTCATTACACCCTATCTCTATCTTGAGCTAGTTCTATCCAGTCCACCTCGTTACACCATATCCCTATCTTTAGTTAGTTCTATCCAGTCCACCTCATTACACCCTATCTCTATCTTGAGCTAGTTCTATCCAGTCCACCTCGTTACACCATATCCCTATCTTTAGTTAGTTATATCCAGTCCACCTCATTACACCCTATCTCTATCTTGAGCTAGTTCTATCCAGTCCACCTCACTACACCCTATCTCTATATTGATGACATCATTAAAACACTGCTTCGCTTTCGGGGTTCATGAAACGTCAAAATCTCGAGTTCAGTTTTCCTACGATCACAATATTTCTCTATCCGAGGGGTCGAAAGAAAGTAAAAATCTCGAGTTCAGTCACTATGGTAGTATGTATTCAGGCTATTATTATTTATTTTAACTGCACTAAATAAAGAAAGTTAAGGTATTTTTTTCGAACCTCCATATTATAAACTATTCGTCGAAACTGGTTTAAACAAATTTTAAACCCAAGTAAAAATAATACATTCTAAGAAAACCTGGTAAACTTAGTGCACTATTAAAATAGACTACTGTATACTTTATTGGACCTTTACTGGCTATACGTATTATAGGCTTTATTAACAGGGTCAGGGGTTTAAAAACCCATGTACATATATGCTATCATATGCTTAAATGAGAGAATATAGTTGTTATTTATCAGATTGTGTATGAATATCAGTTTTAACACGCGCGGCACGTCCAACAGGAACCAACCATATCACGTGGTCAAGGACATCGGGTATGAGAGGGAGGAAAGGGAACAGCTATGTTTGCGAGTGCTTTGGTATTCCTCCGCAGGCCGTGAATTAACGGTAGTGCGGTTATCAGCAGTCGTTGACTGTACTAACCCTAGGTCGTGCGGAAGAAACTCTCGTCTCGGTGCTTAGAACCATAGAATGGCTCACATCACAAATGGCCTAAGTCAGTTTAGAATATTTATTTGTCACAAAGTCCCACTGCTTCTAGGTAATACATATTCTAACTGCGCTAATATAAAGAAATGTATATATATATATATGAGTGGATGTAGAGAAGAAAGGAGTTCATAAAAAACATTTCCGACACAGCCAACCGGGACTCGGAACCAGACCCCTTCATCTCCACCTTACCATACTAGATGAGCTAGACATTTAGTTCACGAGACTTGACCTTGAAAGGTAACAAAACCTCCATAAGGTCAGTCATCAGTCACCTTTATATGAAACGTTAAGGGAAAACACTATAAAGACAAAAATCTTTTTTATATTAATATTATTTTATTTACATCCCCAAAGTTGACAGGGTCAGCCTACTCCAACACACTGCTGTACCCAAAGAAATGCATTTTTTGCCCGGATCTCACCGCTGGAATAAAGAGAGCGCGAGTTTTACTAACAGTAAAATGGTGTTATCGCCAGAATCAAACTCTCGACCTTGGCTACATTGTAAATAAATGTTGACTATCTCATTGGTTATTAATATTTGTAATGGAGCTATTCCGTGAGTCGCCTTACATAATTCCCCAAACTGTGAGTTAGACCCTTTTCCCGCCGAGCTATTCCAAGTCCACATTTCACAATCATTGGTGTAGAGGTATAATAGGACAGTCATTTCGACCATTTTCTATTGCATTGAGATTCGTATTAATTTGTTGTTCCCTCCTTATCTGCGCTGTAGTTAAAAGAGATCTGATGAGCGCATTGGTTTACATTGTTATTAGGGACTCCCCGAGTATACGGCTATTTGAGGGGAGTTTTCAGGAAAACTTGTCCATTGCTTTGTTTAGATTACATTCACGCTTTCTGTTCTGTTTCGTATATAATGGCTTCATAATGACAATAACACGGCGGGACCTCCTTATATATTTACAGAATGTACCGGAAGGATCCTGAGGTCCCGGGAGCCTATTTTAACTTCTAGAAGAATACATGTTCTTGTTGACTCCAGATTGTGTTCTTGTGATTGGCTGTCAAATCAACTACCTGGCCTCGATTCCTGATATGACACAATATATTATTTATAAAATCTTACCGCCCGTTCGATTTGTATTAATTTTAACTATTATTAAGGGGTGAATATGAGGAACTATATTAGCATTTGTGTGAAGGTAATAGTGGACATCATTTGGAATAAAGCGCCCTCAGTATTCTGTTCGTGGACCCGGGCTCTGATCTCATCAGAGCCAAATATACTACATGACTGATCACGGATTGGTTTCAAACTTTAATCGTTAATGAAACAAATAGCCGAAACTATTGTTAATGCATTTTAGTGGGGATAGTCCCTCACCCGGATAGCCCAGTGGTAAGAGCATTGGCGTACTAAGCCGAAGGTCCCGGGTTCGATTCCCGTGTCATTTTTTAATTTTCAGAATATGATATTAATCGTTAGTTAAATAAATGTATCCACTTGTGCGGTATTGAATCAACAGCTTAGAGACGGGTTGTTGGTTATTTTGTAACGTAGACAACGTAAATATGCTCCAATTCTGGCCTTCCCAAGATATAGCAACTAATTCTTCATTTAAAACCTTTTCAAGACATGAAATGGAAAATTTTTAATCAATATCGTTAAATCCGACGTTGAATTTTTTTTTTTTACTTTCACACTTAACTAATCTAACCTTAATTATAAGGCTATATATATTTAAATTTAATCTATCTATAAAATTTGAAATAAATCTATAAAAAAGTTTCATCTGTAGTCTCAGCGGCAGATAGACAGACAGACAGACAGACAGACAGAATTTCACGATCAACGTTTTAGGATCGGGAGGAATATTAAACGTGGAAATTAATCATAAAGTCGAGGACGAAAATGTCCACGGTCACAATACCTTCTTTTTATGAACCATTAAAAATTCTTATAAAATTCTATTGCTCAAAGGTAGACAGTGTTGTAGTACAAAGAAGCGTCAGGAGAGTTATATGACCGACGTAAAACACACACACACCTTGCGAGAGTTAAATAAAGGTGGTCTTACGGGAGGGAGTCTGGATCCACGAGTCCTCTTTGGGGCTTCAAGGGGAAAGGGAAGCCAGTGATGGGGGTAGAAGTTTCTCAATTAACTCTCACACTAAAGAAACATTGTATAGAGGTTCCGCCTGGTTCAAGAGAGCTACGACACCCTCCTGGGGGATTCTAGTTTAGACCCGGTTAGGTATTCCAAGCGATGTGGAGGCTAAGCACGAGTGAATTGGGTTCCCTTAGTACATTTGAAGATGGCTAAGGCTGGGGAACTTCCTGAAAACATTATATTTATAGTTTTGATAAGGCATGATGCGATCCGTCCCATCACTACCTACCTGGTGGTCCAACATCTGAAGACGGCTACATATCCGTCACCGATATTAATGTCTAGCCAACAAACCCTGGTGAAAAACAAGGGGGAAAAACATCCCCCCAATCTACAGCGGATCATTGATCAATGATCAATATCTTGTTACTATTCAATTAGAACACATCCATCTATTATATATATATACATGCTAATAAACTAGTGTTTGATTGTTTAATTTTTTAAATCTCCCCTTTCAGTTTACTTGACCAAAATAAATAGTAATGATCTCTCCATCAACAGTAATCAAGTACAATGCGCATCCAGCACCTGAGGAGATTTAGCCACCATTGTTATCTATACAATACATTCACTTGTCTCGTATTAAGATTGGTAATCATGTGTGGTTTGGTTTACGGTTAGCTGAGCTACCTAAAATGAGCTTACGACTGTAGATTACTTTACACAAATAACCAAGTTTTCATTTAAAACGTTGACTAAAATAAGTCGGGAGGAAAATAAGCCTAATTTTTAAAATGGATTATAATACTGCAGTGTACTTATCAACACAAACACTTGTTTTTTTGTTGGAGCGAGCGAGCAACAAACCACGACCCTCCGCACAACCAAAGAAACCAGTTTTACCGCCTTTAGAAACTCCGCGACGTAAGAACATAAGCAACTTCTTGCCTTTTTTCCTTTTCTTACTACGTGCCATTTCCCCGGAGCGTCATTTTACATTTTTAAAGCAATTGTTATGCATATTCATGGACGTGTTTATACAACACATTGCATATTGGACTTTCTAGATTTTTAAAGTGCTCGCAATTGAGTGGGGCAAAGAAAAACTAGATTAATATTAGGAAGTATGAGAAACTTTTTAAGATTAAATATATAATATAACAACTAAAACACGTTGTTCTTTAAACATTCCTGCAATGTTTGAGAGGTCCTATTCCCTTTAAACTGGCTAAAATAAGGGGTGTTCATAAAATATTTACCCAAATAATTCGACATTTCATGGTTTGTGGTAATTATCAACACAACTCAACACATGGTTGTCCTTATAGCGCAGACTATACAGTAGGGGCCCAATGAGGACACTGAGGGAGAAAGTGGACAGAGAAGAAATCACGTATCGAGTAGAGATCACCATGGTGAGAACTTTGACGTTGATGAGAAATGTATCTTCAGACTCAAAACATTCAATGTAGACTAATTATTTCTGTTTTGAGACTAGACCCACAGAATATTTGTATTACTTGGAGGAAATAAATTAACAACATTTAAAGCAAGTCCTCTTAGTAAACAATGTTAGTGGTTTTACCATCAGGAGCGAGTAGTTACAGGCTGCTACTAGAACTATCACCAGGAGCGAGTAGTTACAGGTTGTTGCTAGAACTACCATCAGGAGCGAGTAGTTACAGGTTGTTGCTAGAACTACCATCAGGAGAGAGTAGTTACAGGTTGTTGCTAGAACTACCATCAGGAGCGAGTAGTTACAGGTTGTTGCTAGAACTACCATCAGGAGCGAGTAGTTACAGGTTGTTGCTAGAACTACCATCAGGAGCGAGTAGTTACAGGTTGTTACTAGAACTATCATCAGGAGCGAGTAGTTACAGGCTGTTGCTAAAACTACCATCAGGAGCGAGTAGTTACAGGCTGCTACTAGAACTATCATCAGGAGTGAGTAGTTACAGGCTGTTGCTAGAACTACCATCAGGAGCGAGTAGTTACAGCTTGTTGCTAGAACTACCATCAGGAGCGAGTAGTTACAGGCTGCTACTAGAACTATCACCAGGAGCGAGTAGTTACAGGCTGCTACTAGAACTATCACCAGGAGCGAGTAGTTACAGGTTGTTGCTAGAACTATCATCAGGAGCGAGTAGTTACAGGCTG
>CABEEJ010004907.1:34735-57132 GCA_901482245.1 Timema douglasi
GATAGCACCAAATGGAACCAGGTCTTACGTCGAGTGGTTCACTACCTAGATAGCACCAAATGGAACCAAGTCCTGCGTTGAGTGGTTCACTACCTAGATAGCACCAAATGGAACCAAGTCCTGCGTCGAGTGGTTCACTACCTAGATAGCACCAACTGGAACCAAGTCCTGCGTTGAGTGGTTCACTACCTGGATAGCACCAAATGGAACCAAGTCCTGCGTTGAGTGGTTCACTACCTGGATAGCACCAAATGGAACCAATCAAAATGAACCGTGAGTGAAAACTTTCAGGCTGAACAAATGATACGTCACGCCTTCATTTTAAACACAAAACTAGTCCAATATTGAAAGGCTTACGTTTTACGTTTGCATCATTCTTTCTTTTTGTTATTTACTTTCTACTATTCACGTATCCTCGTTATCCGAATATTTGCACTAATGTAGGGAGACGAAGAAAGGTAGAATATAGAGGGAATGTACCACCACTTGAAAGACGAGAGATAAAACACCCCACCATGATTTGAACCCTCAACAGTGACATACATATATAATTGGCAGGGCAGGCCTGTACTTCTATCGGCCTTTTGAAGACAAGTTTAGGTTTAGTCAAAATTATCATTTTATTTTGATGAATATCGACGTTTAGTGATATCTTAAATCTGAACAAAAGAGTCAGTCAGTATGTGTGTGTGTGTGTGTGTGTGTGTTCGTATCCTGGTCTTGAGCAACAGCCATCCTAACGATCGAACTTACAATTGATATATAGGGTTTTCATAAGGTTCTCAAATTATTTTTGGAACAACGCTAAAATTAAGTATAGTTTACTTATGGTCTAAAAGAGAGAAACTCCATTTTTCGGAATCCATAATAACAATATTTTGATTGTAATTTTTATTTTTAAAATCTAATCAATGTTTAAAATACAAACAAAGGAGAACTCTCATTTCCCATGAAACTGACTCTGAGGCTTCTTTAAATAAGCATAGTTTTCACTAATGATCGTATCTCTGTAACTACTACTAGTTGATAGAGGCTGTAAAGTTTCTGAGCTACAAGCATAGTTTTCACTAATGATCGTATCTCTGTAACTACTTGATAGACGCTGTAAAGTTTCTGAGATACAAGCATAGTTTTCACTAATGATCGTATCTCTGTAACTACTACTAGTTGATAGAGGCTGTAAAGTTTCTGAGCTACAAGCAAAGTTTTCACTAATGATCGTATCTCTGTAACTACTACTAGTTGATAGAGGCTGTAAAGTTTCTGAGCTACAAGCAGAGTTTTATCCAAGTCTTTGATCTTTGTGCTCTTTGGTGGGGTTTTCTTGATGTTTCTGTTATAGTGTATATTATTTCGTTTATGCTCTTTGGTGGAGTGATTCCTCAACAACATATAATATTTATTTTCACAATAATTTCTTACAAGTTATTAGTAAATGTCCCCATTTTAAGGTAGAAAATAGAGAAAGTCCGCGTGGTGCACCATACACACGTATTTTTAAAAATGTTAATATTGTTTGATATTAAATAAACAAGTTAATGAGCTCTGTGCTATTGGGGTCAATGAGCCGATATTTGGAGTTTCAAAACCGACCAAGGCTGGCTGGTTATTGGCAAGCGATAAAATCCGTTGCACAACTTCCATCGTAGGAGAAGTAATGCCATCAGTCCCATGTCGATTGTGGGGTGCGAGCGACCCCTGGAAGGTAAACTATACGAGATACTTTTCGGCAATTTTTTAAAATATTGTTCACCTGATTAAAAAATCTACCTTTAGTTAAAGTATATTTAGTTGGTGACCTGGCGGTCTAGGGGTAAGGTGTCAGACTTCTATGCTGGCGGCCGGGGTTCAATCCTCGGTCCCGGCACAGATTTATCTGATTACCAAACCCTTCCTTCACCTCTGACAAGACATCTTGTGAATGTGGGGAATGCCAGGCCTCCACCGTGGTTCGGATTCCACGTTAAACTGTAGGTCCTCCATTTCATCTCACAATCACCCTACCATTACACATTAGCGTAAGTGCGTATAACCCGAACGGGTAGTAAGACGTGGTGCTAATAATAATAATAATAATAATAATAATAATAATATATTTAGTTCTATCTCACATTACTTGTCTATATCGATAACCTTGACCTCCAAGCAAAGCGTACCGGTTTAAACCCATCAAACTCTTAACGTGGCAAACCCCATTCGTACCAAAACATTAGTGCTGCTTTCTCTCGACAAAACATGTCATTGCTAGCCTGTGCACATCCTTAACGTACACTTTCTGGAACAACTGATCATAGAAAATAATGATAAACTTTTCCAACCAGGAACCCTCAGCTCAGTAGACAAACACTAAACTAGTATTCAATCATTCAAACAATTATACGTGACTTTATGCTGTGGTCTATTAGCCAAGTGGTTCAGGGTCATGGCTTGGGAGGAGGATGGAAGACGAAAGGTAAGGGCAGAGCACACTTGGAGTATAGACCGCGGTACAAAAACTAACGAGCCGGATTTTTGACGGTTTTTATTGAAAAAAAAAATTGAATTAATTTAGTTCACACTCATTTTATTCACTATTACGTATTAAATGACAGATAATTTTTGCAAACAAGGCCCTGTCGATTGAAGGTTAGGTTTTATTACCACCAACCGGTCGCGGAGAGGCCTAACAACTAGTATTATAAGTTATACACCCACATCCAGCTCTTGTTTAAAACCGCGCCGCGGTGTTGATCCAGCCAAGCTAAAGATGATTGAGACGTGGAATGAGAGACATCATTGAGCCGGCCCTCAAAGTCCACTCAACTGAGTCAATACCGATGCGGCAGACAACCCCTTTGCGTTATTCACAAGGCAGCGGCGAGTGTGTGGTCCCCATTCAACACTCGTGGTTGAACCCACCCCTCCCCCGCATTGACCAGTCTTGGACCTCTCTCTATGACTGGAATCCGTTTCTAAAGCCAGATCATGTGAAGATATGGGTTAGTGGAGGGGTCCACCATATGTCAATAATGACGCACTCCCTCATTGGCTTGTCAATACAAAGCCACCGACAGTTGTCCCCTATCAAACGAGTGTGGAAAATCTCCCTTCAACGAAAGAGCCTTTTCAGCGAGGAGGGATGTAAATCTCATGCGATTTAACTCTCGTCGGAACGCTTAAAGCCCGACAGCACATCATCATTTTAGTGATTTAATCTGCTGTTTTTTACCTACCACGCTATGCCTCTAATCTCGCTTATCCACACATGTGTGTTAAATAAAATGTTCCTACATTTGCACCGTGGCAAATTATATCGGGAGTTTTATGCCTCGGCCCACGTGCTAAGGGCCGTTAATATATCACTATAATGTCTCATCATTTGTCCTTTAAGAAAAACATATGAACAAAATAATTAGAGAATCATAAACTTTAAGGCCTTAATTTATAAACACAGTGTTTTGAATATTATTGTAAATATATCATTTGTTTACCAGCGTTTTACTTCAAAAACAGAGAACGTATATAATATTTAGAAAGTTTGGAATCACATGTGTTTGAAACTACGGCACCCGTTAAACTAATTATTTGCTAAACCTGTAATCCTCATTGGTGATCGGTAGCGTAATTATATGTGCATACAACCCATCCAGTCATATTAAAACTCAGTGAAAATATAACAAGATGTCCAAATTAACACCTGTGGGAATACATTCTTGTATGAATTAGGATTTTCCTAAATACTTTTGAGATATTCTTTCAAAATTCCGGACTAAAATGTTTCTTAAATAAGTAATTATGTCTATTCGTATTTTATTATTTACAGCTATTTAAGCCTTTTAAAATCAAACAAGAGCACGTTGATGAAACTGATTGCATATATCTATTAGGTAAAGTATTAATTTAATATAATATATTATATGTGATCATATTATCAAGGTAGCCATTTGTGAAACCAATATTTACATGTTAGAATCTTGGCTTACAAACTGCCAGTAGACTCATCTCGAGGTCCAACGATCACGTCCTAGTGTGGTTTATTATCCTCTTACCAAGGGAATATCGTGAATGTATTTGGGTTGACCCAAAACGTCCCAAACAGAGAAATTACAGCAAATAAAGGTGAGAGACGCCTCATTTCCGGGCCCGGGCCAATTTCTAAACGAGAGTAATCAGGTCTTTCAACGCGTGCTAGTCTCATTGATTATTATGGAAATGACTTCTCAGTTCAAACAGGAACACCCCCTCCCTCTCCGACCATCCTCGAGGTCCTCTATAGGTCGCTATACTCATGCTAATTACCATTGTTACAAGTGTACCCATTGTTTGGACGAGTTAATTAGGGAATTAGAACATAACATATTCATTTTCAAGAATTGAAGCCATTACAATATACAGAGTGTACCGTAACATGTCGGACACTCTTCAGTGGTGGACTGGAGACATAAAGACAACGAAAATAGTTAATACAAACATGTGTCCCATTTGACTTTGTTACCAAGGTCTAGTCCTGGTTGTACTCCAGTGACGTGTAGTTCTAGTCCTGATTGTACTCCAGTGACGTGTAGTTCTAGTCCTGACTGTACTCCAAGTGATGTGGAGCTATAGGAAGTGCTCAAAATAGCAATATTAGACCTTAATTTTTATTCAAAACACAGCTGACATTTTCATCCTCCAAACTCTCACCTTATCAACATTCCTCACTTTAATCGCCCGACACATTAGGTTAATTGGTAGGGATAGTGCTTGTTATAATTGTGTGGGTCCCTGCTTTGTTCCAGACAGCTCTACGGCCTGTCTCCAGCTCAGTGTATTACCACTGGTTGAGGAACCTTGTCCCAATATCTAGATGAGACGCACTACATCTCAGCCGGAGGGAGGGCCAAGGGTCGTTTCACCCTGATGACGTCCTCTATCAAATACACTCATTTATATTTAGACCCACAACGGAAAATATTAAGATGTTGAGAACTAGCAGCGAGCTTTCCTCTTTACAAGATGTTCAGTAGTTTTCTTTTCCTTTTTCGTGTTGACATGACAAAGGGTGGTTGTAGGTGAAGTCTGAAAGGGAGTATAAGCTTAGACAGAATAAAGAATTAGTTCCAGAAAACGAGACAGACCATTGTAATTCAAGCCGTGTGGCTTATAACGTGTAATATTTTATCGCTGAACGAGGCGGCCGACTTACCGCGGGATCTAATTTTTTAATTGTTTCACAGAAGTTTTCTTTATTTAAATATGAAATGTTCAGTTTTTTCCCTCATCACAAAGTTTAAAAACAAACCAAGCTAGTAACATATCATTTTCTAATCACTAAAATACTAAATTAAGTAGGGGCTGTGATATTATGTTATTTTAGTTGTTGGTTAGTATGGGACCTGCTTCATTGGACACATGGTCTAAGGCGCCACTCTCGAATTAGACTAGTCTGCTGGAGATGGAGAGATAGAGGCTCGATCCCGGTCGGGTGCATTGAAGGTATTTCCAAAATGACTCACCATTCTCCCTCCACGCAAATGTGAAACGGTTCGAATCCCCAACACATTAGTGTAAGTAGTAAGAAGAGATGCTGGTAATATGAACAAAACGTTTAAGAATCAAGAGATGTGTGTTCTCCACGCTCGGGGTGATGTATAGTCTGTATCCAAACCAGTGAGCCACCGTGGTGTGGTCGGAAACCAGGTATATTTCAACCACACCGACCGGAAGCATGTTTCAAACAGTTGTGGATCTTCTCCGCCTCCTGTCGCTCGTGTGTTGAGTAGTTAGTCACGTGTGTGAGAGAGTATGCAGGGGAACTTACTTCCGTTTCATCTCCAAGACAAGTAAACAGAGCCTAGAATTAGCACGCTAAGCGCTTGTTTACTGTACAACGACATGAGACATCTCACGGGTCCATGTGGGGACGAACAGACTCTGATATTGGCTTGGAAAACTAACTGGAGTCTCCGCTGAGGGAAAATGATGGAATAGAACAAATAAACTAAGTTACAAGAAATTACCAACACGGAGAGTCAATATCATGACAACATTGAGGGACTTCTGGTACAGAGAGGGTGAACTGTGACCCTGTCCTCCCCAATGGAGCTTGTGTGTGTGTGTTGGAGGGAGAGGATTGTCCATACTGACCAATGTTGTCTCTCTCTTCTATAGGGGTATTATCGTTATAGATTACTATCGTCTAATTCTGAAGGATAATCACGAGGAGGAATTGAACCCACGATCACAACGAGAGTTGACTAGAAACCTACAGTGAAATAATCATCATTCTTTGTGAATACGTCTTAGAACCGAACCCTTGCCCTTAAGTCAAATGTTAGCAGACTTGTACGTCAGTCCATTGCTGTGGGTAACAAACAAGAAACAGCCGCTCATCAAAATGTGTCACACTCTAGGGGGAACCACGACGGATGCTGTCTTACTGTTGTGCTACAAGTCCGCGCTGGTGTCTTGTGATGTGTCCGAGATGAGTGGTCCACGAGGATTATCTCGAGGAGTTGAGCATGTCTTCCACCGCGGCCCACGAGAGGCTGTAATGATTTTAAGGACAGCAGTTATGGGCTTGTTCGCTAGTAGCGCCAGCGTCGCTCTTAGCCTTTCAACGCCGCGGCGGAGTAAGTAATGGTACTGCAGTGTGCTCCCATGATAAACTTGAAACGAGAAGGGGGTGGAAAAATGGCTAACACAACTGTCTACTTTAAAAGACATAGGCTATCCGAGTAAGGAGACTGATACGAATATCTCTGTTTCGCGATATAATTTGTGTTTGCTACCAATAAATCAACATTGTTTTAGTAATTTTGTTGGAGTATATTATTAAAAAATAAACTTTAGATTTTTTATAATCTATGGATACGATTTAGGATAATTTATCCCATAGCAAGATAGTTTACTTATGTCGTACTATATAGAAATAGAACAAATGAAACTAGAATAGCTGACAGGGGAAAAGTATCACTTTGTAAATAAAGAAAATCCCTAATAAATAATATTTAAATAACTATTTAGTATTATAATATTTTATTAAAATACATATAAAGCTAATTTTTCTAGAGGGCTCACTATAATAAAGTTGACTTTACATACCGATATCGTTTTATATACATCTATATCACCCCCNCCCACTCACGCATCTACATATGTACATGGTAGCACTATGTGTCAAAATGTCGATATCAGATTGATTTCGGGACATCCAATATGTTATCGGAGAAAAGTAGGTATTATTAGCTATAAGACTACTCAAGGTGCTCTCCCTCACAACAACCAAACCTACACACACACATATCAATACAGATATATACTGGCTTGTCTCCCACTTCACTGCCGGCCTGTCGTAGCTTCATGTGCTTAAGACAGGACAGGCACAACATCCAGTCCCCATACACTAGTTCAGCACCGTGAAAGAGTGAATCCACATTTCACCAATGGTACATTTGTTGGTCATGTCGGGAATAAAACCCGGGGCCCTTAGCTCAGTGGACAAACACGCTACCGATGTGTGTCCGTACAATTGTGTTCGCCCCTGACCACAGACAAGTAGGAAACAGACTCTCAACCTCACGGGGGTTTCCCTGCGCTCCTTTTGTCAGCTTGAGTCTGTCAACACTAGGCTTCGCTAGTGTCGCTGCTGGGTGATGATAGGACAAACCGCAGCGATCCTAGTGGAGAAGCACTCAAGCTGTCAAAAGGAGCGCAACTATTTTAACCTGGAGGTTGAGTGTCTGGGTATATTATTTGTCTGTGCTCTAGCCCCTAAAATAAGGGTAATTTACATTTAAGTGATTTTTGGGAATTTCAATTTTTTTCCTTCAAAATCGCTCTAACAATGAATATCTATAAATAGCTCTATACACATGTTGTTGGGGGGATTCTTTTAATGGTAGTTTACTGACCACTGTATTTGAACAAATTGAAATTTTTGAAAATATCTCTTAACGATATTGTTAAAAATTGGTATTTGAAGACTATTTAATATGCTAATAAATAGTGTTCATTGGTTTTTCAAGGATTAATTATTTAAGGGTATATTACTTATGACCAATTTAGAAAATTTGAAATATTTTGGAAGTGGCCTTTAATATTGTATTCAAAATGGTTATCAGAGAATAGTTTTTAGGTTAAATAATAATATATTTTATTTTTGCATACATAAATATGTTGAGGATAGCTTACAAACAAATATTTAAAAAAATATTATTCAAAGCACAATATTTTATAAAGATGGTACGATATTTATTTTTATAATTCATGAATTGCTTACCCAGCGAACAAAAATAAAATGCAATAAACTACTTAAAAGGGTAGACAAAGCCTTTAGACTATCATAACAAGCAATGTGTTAATTATTTTCCCTCCAGTTCATTTTGGGATTGGAAAGCACGCAGACTGAATTCCTTTTGTCACACGACGGCGCTCTCTTTTAATCCGCAAAGAAACCAAATGAATCCTTTGTCCCCCCCTCCCCCTGGTGTAATCTCGCTATCATCTCCGAATGTGTTTCTTCGTCCTAATAACAGAGTTCTCGAGATGTGTTTCTTCGCCCTAATAACAGAGTTCTCGAGATGTGTTTCTTCGCCCTAATAACAGAGTTCTCGAGGCACCCGCCCGCCTGTCATTTGTTTGTTTCTTAATCAAGACATGCTATGAAATAGAAAGAATCCCTGTTCGTCATTAATCAAACTATATTTTTTATAACACAATTATCTTTTTATTGTTATAGATCTAAATTGATTGATTACTTTTACTCTCTCATACAAAGAAAGTATTGCTATCGAGAACATTCTCAACCTCGAGGTTATGATGGATCTTGACGATTTATTTTACCCCGAACTCAAAAAAAGTGAGTCTTTCATTTTTACTGGATCCCATGTTGGCCTGTTCTCTGGGCGATGGCTGGAATAGTTTAAAATCGTTAGAGTCTGGTCATAGCGTGGATCATTATTTTTACTGTTGATCTATTTATAAAATTAAGGATAGTTTATAATTGTAAGATTTTTGAACATTTAAAATGTAAATTTAAAACAAATGGCACATACTTTCTCTTTTTTTATCATAAAATAGAGACATAAACTTAAAGCTTGTAAGAATTTTTTTTAAATAAATAACATATTATGTTGAAAAAACATTCCAGCAAAGAGCATAAATGAAAAACAACACCACTCTGACAGAAACATTCATAAAAGAGGAATATCTCTGACTTCTAAAGAGCATACCATCAATTGTATACATCAAAGATTTAAATATAAAGTAGTTGTTGAGATTTGACCAAAATTGGAAATTGGAAATGTTAACTCAGTCATTTTTATGGGAAAATGAGAACTTCCATTTGGTAATTAATGTTAGACAATGCCTAGATACGAATTTTAATCAAAATTGTTGGAATGGATTTTAGAATAGAGATTATCTTTTTTCTATTTTATAATTTACTCTTAATTTGAGTGCTGGACATCTAATTCCCAAATCTCCTCGGGCGAGCCTTGTGGACACCCAGGATTACAAGTTCTAGCCCCCCACCCCCCAGGTAAAATGGTTCCATCTCTAGCCCAAGGGAAAGACAAGGACAGACATAGAGGCGGCATCGCAAACATATTTTGTTTTGTTTAAAGGGGTCCTGGAACGTTGACATTTATCAAAATACTTCTCCCTCTAAGGGGCCGAGAGAAAGTGAAAATCACAAAAGTCTTAATTACCGCTGGTCTTTAGTACAAACCCTATGATTTGAACTAACAAGAGAGTTGGCCTAGGTCATTTTGTTATTATTATTTCTAGTTAGGCCTGTTTCCATGGTCGGTATTCTGAGGCCTACCAATCCCTCGTTTGGTTGCTAGGACATTGCAATATTAACCAGGGGAGAGAACGGTAAGTCCCGACTGTCCCTCAAGTTATCAAGAGCTAGAACTTGTTGTTCGTACTCATCTCATTACTCATCAGGACGGTACAATGTTCTCCTAACGGAGTTGGATTATCTCTTGGAGTTGAGCGAGAGTTGGAAACCTTTTAAGAAATAAACTCTAACTCAGACAGAACCTGACCTCGCCTGCACCGACAATACGGTGAGCTTTACGGCTTAGACCGTATGTGCACTGATTCAAGCCACAATAGCGTTCTAAGGACAAAGCACGAGGAATGTGAATTTTAAGTAGCTTTATCAGAACCTGTCTAGAGATGGTTTATGTGAAAAGGCACAGTGATACAATTAGTGGAAAACCACCTCTTATGAACCCAGTAGGGATTTGAACCCAGCACCAACTCGTCCACCAACGTGGATCATTTATTTTATAATGAGACTCCTCACTGAGATATCTTTACTCACTGGTGTTGTTTCAGAGTCTAGTCGCGATTGGAGCGCCTTGTACCTCTATATAATGTTTCTATCGCTGGTCTAATAAAGTAATTCACGTGGTTGTTTTTCCTGTCCTTACTAAATACACGCGGTCTCGAGACAACAGACGTCTCTGTTTGGAAAAGATTACCCAGCGCAGGAGTAAGCTCAACAAAGGATCCCTTTAGAACCGTTGATTACCCAACAGGTTAAAAGGAACACAAGAAGTTGTTTGTGTCTGCCGATGATCGGGTTAATCAAACACGGAACTGGAGAAGAGCGCTGAATGGAGACTTTGATGGCAGCGGCATCAACAGAAGAGGTGTTTACTCCGTGGATCTGTTCGACAGGTAAACACTCTTCATTATCAGAGAGTGCGCACCTTGAGAACCTTGAGCCCTTTGGTTGCTCGATACTGTAGACCGGGGTGGTTCACTTGGCTGATAGGGCAAGGACCAGAAGGGACAGCCTAGAGGAACTTTCACCTCATTTTCTGGAGGGGAACGGGGGAGGCACCAGCTTTGGTTCAATGGTCTAAGGCGTCACTTTCATAATAGATTGGACAACAGATGACCAGGCTATCGGGTTAGAGCTCCGGTCGGATGCACTGAGATGTTTTTTTCCTAAATGGTTTTCACTTTACCTCCACGCAAATATAGTTACACTTCCTCTAAATTCAAACTTTCTCGCCTCTATCCCAATAGCGAGATAATTAGGTGCGTCTGCGTATAGTCCGAACGGGTAGCAAGTGGTGGTACCCGGAGAAAGTATATCTGACGGGGATTGAACCCCAAACGCTCGTCACCGTGCCAGCCGGGCCTAGATTCAATGACCCGCATAGCTGGTCTCACACTCTAACGCGTCACTTGTTTTAGACTAGAGTGACGGTGAGGGGAATCAGGGTTCGAATCCAAGCTGTATACACTTTTATTTTTTACAAAATGTCCCATTTTATTCCTTCAAATTAAAAAATGTTCCAGATGGTCAACTTTCTAAAGAAGGCTTGATTGACATTGTGAGAATTATGAGAAATAAATGGCACGGTGCATTGCACAGACTATCTTACTTTTATCTTAAAATAAAGAAATTTATTAAAAACGCGTAATATTTGTTAGACGAGATAATGCACATTGTTGAAGACAAACCTCGTCATGGATCATATATTACATAATAAACATTAGCAAGGAAACATCAGAGCCTAACAAGCAATTCCAATTGTCAAAAGCGCTCCATAAAACTATGACATATATTTGCTTATAGTTTAGGAACTATTGGGTTTATAAAAATATGTGTCAAATAAAATAGTTTTGCCATCACTAAAACTTTACAGTGATAAACTATTTCGTATCTCAAATAGTTAAGTAGATATGATTAAAATAGTAAATTTTATGCTGACATAAACTACCCTTAAAATCATTTTCATGGAAAAATAAGAATATTAATTTTGTTTGTGACGTAAAACAATGTCTGGCTACAAGATTTAATCAAAATCGCTAAAGCGTATTTTGATAAAAACCGATTTGATCGATTTTTGCCTTTCAGTAAACTACCCTGAATTTTAGGATTGGATATCTAATTCCAAAAATACCTTGGGGGTATCTTATGAGAACCCTAGAGACTAAGTGTGAGCCCGATTGGTACAATAGTTCTGGCGCTATGCTGAGATACAGACAGACAGACAGACAGACAGACGGCATCACGAAAACAACTTTTTATATTTCAGAGGTCATGAAACGTCGACGTATGTTATCCAAATCTTGAGCTATATTTCTTTACGTTCACAATAATTCTCTCCAGGAGGTCAAGAGAAAGAAAAAAAATTAGTCTCTCTAATTATTTTGTGTATTCATTTTTATTTGTACCAAAATGTTACTAGCTTAGAGCAACTTAGTTTTATCTTAGTGTCTCAAAGTTTCACTGGGGCCCTTAAGACCTAAAAACAAACCTGGCAGGTTCTTAACTGGGTTTCCTACTGCTTTCACACTAATGTGGGTACATTTCATCTTAACTATATCCTACGCCACTTTCCCTTTTAAATAGTTGATATAAACGTTCTGTGAAACGTGATAACTACGTGGACAAAGGCGATAGTTTCGTCGTGTCTGGTCCATGGCATGATGCAGGGGGGTGGTATCCTCATAGATCACAACATTTCCATTCTTACTTCCCACCCACCCTGTCTCACTAGGGTTGTATGCAAGTGAACCAATTCAGAGATGGGGGCCCTCTGGTAAAATGTGAGACTGGACCGGGTCTATCCCAGCCCCTGGATAAGTACGTTATCAGTACGTTATTAGTACGGTGGATAGTGTTTACATTTACTTTCCCGACCACACCACTACCAACATAACTTTATTGATGTATTTGTATTTTTAACAAAGAACAAACTAGAAACTTCTTCGTACTCACATTCCAAGTATATAATTATTACTTAAATTAGTTCAATAAATAATGAACTATATATTTTGGCATTAAAGATTTTTTAAATTTCAGTATTTCGTGACAGAAACAAAATGAAATTATAATATATTAAATGGATATTTATTTCACAAGCTCATCAAATTAAACATAATTAACTTGTGCATATAATAATATATTGTTTTTATTATATTTTTATTTAATATAAATTAAGGAAATAACTTGTCTGGAGTATGTAAATATGATTTTAGAACGTTAGTAGGGTAAACCGGTTTTAGAAAACGCTTTATTTGGAAAATACGATAATATGATATAATACGTTCATAAATAAACTCTAATTCTGATGAACACAAGGTACGCATAGTATTTCAAAATGGTGCTCTAATTATATATATTGTTTCAAGTTAAAACGGTCCAAATAATCGTCCTTAAAACATGTTTGGTTAGTAATACAAAAATATAACAAATTTTTATTTATCAATATATTTAAATAGTATAATAAAATACATTATTTATTTTTACCCATTATTCAAAATAAATATAAATATTAGCTATTGTTTGGACAAGAAAAAATATTTTACTGTATGTGTGTGTGTGTACATATATATATATATATATAATTTATAGCTATCTCTCTCTCTCTATATATATATATATATAATTTATAGCTATCTCTCTCTCTCTCTATATATATATATATATATATATATAAAATAGCGGTAAAATATATTAATTTGAAGAATAATGCATTCAGATTCATGAAATATACGCATTTGTCCATCATCAACCAAATAATTTCAATTTATATGAGTCTAGATTAAACTGTATTATATTTCTCAAAGGAATGTGTTCATATGTTGTGGAGTCTGGTTACGAAACTCTCTGGGTGTGTGTGATGTGTAAACCAGCGATCCACAGCTTGGTTACTGAAAATGGCATTACATTGTCAGATAAATATTTGAAGTCACAGGTGATGTTTTTAATAATTTTATTATGTTTCATAAGAATTAGGTTTTATTAGTTTTTACTTGGCACTAAACCACCAGCACGGGCCTTAGTATGGATTATTTCTATCAATCCACTGTTAGTATGCTTGTATTTGTGGTTAAAATAGGTTTGATGGAGTCGGTAACTATTTGAAGTCAAATAAACACATTTTAATTTATAATAACTCAAGTGAAGTTGTTATGACGATTAGGACACCTGCATCGGTGATCGTATGGTCTAAAACATCATCTCGTGTTAGACTGAATAATTATCGGTGACGGGGAGATGGGTGTTCGAATCCCTGTAGTGTCCATTGAAGGTGGTTTCCCACTTGCCCACAAATCGAATGCGTGTACATTACCTCTGAAGTGTTACCTTCACTACATTATTTAACAGTAAGTTGAATAAATTAATATTTAGACTACGGCTGTCAAAAAACTAACAAGTGATTGGATTATGAATATAATACACAAAATAGTTAAAATAATTTAAACAAAAGTGTTTTATTTAATAGAAAATCTGGGCCCAAAATGAGTAATTAGAGTAAAATAAACAACAATAAAATAAAATAAAAGTATTTAAATACTCGAGCATTATATATATCTCACTGTTTTTACAAATAGTCAGGGAATTACTTTAAAAATTAAACCCTGGGGAGAAATCCACAGAAAATAGCTAGAAGTATATATAGTACTTGTTGTTAGTAAAAATGGCGTCAAAGGGGTGAAATGATGAGCCATTTGGAGCGGCTCGTTGGAACATATGGCGGGGGGGCCGATGACCTGCGGAATTGTGACAATTCAAGTGAGAAACTGGAGCCGTCGTCCAACCGGACGTTGATATCTCGATCCATTGTGGGGGTCTGTCTCTTGGGGAGAACATGGTCCCACGGGACTTAGCAAACACCTCCATTTCAAACCGTGATGTTTAATTTGGCCCAAGAGGCGAGCGCTTCCCATACAAATAATTTGTCAAAGTATATTTTGATTTTGCTAAAACATTTGTTTGTGTAAATATGTGAATTTTTTTATTACATGTTGTGAAATTAAAAAAAAATTGTTATACTAATTAAGCATTAAGATCTAAAAATATTTTTTTATTATAAAACTAGGGTGTAAAATATTACTATAACGTCATCAGAATCCCAGGGCTCCTTTCTTTTAACTAAATAAAAAAGTATAACAAAATTTACGCATTGATTTTAAAATATTTTACCAGAGGAGATTCCAAAGTGAGATTTAGAAATTTTGTAAAAATAAAAAGTAAAAAACTAATTAGGAAGAAACCTACCCGAGTAAACCTATTTGGGAATCTATTCTCGACTTCTTTGTCACCGTGAAATAATACAGAACTTGGATGACACCTTTGCCATCAATACCATCAGTGTGGGCGTGGTTTGTTTTTATCAATTTGTGATAACAAACTAACACAGTTTCAAATTAAAATATTATTTTCCTTTTATGAAAGAATTCGGGACACTAAAATAATTATCAATTCGAGAAATAGCCCGAGCTAAGTCCTTGAAAATATTACTCATTAAATTGCAAGCTTTAATATATTTATTTAGTTTCAAATTTAATAACTGTAGTAAAATTAACCTGTTGCTCGTTTTTAGAATTGAAAAAAATCAATTGAATTTGCAAATTTGATATAGGCCTAAACTAATTTTATTCAATCTCTATATAATATTTTAGTATTTCAAAGATTTAGTGATAATTAGATGAATAGCATCGCTGTTCATGATTTGAAAAGAACCAATTCAATTTAGAACGAATCAATAACGAATCAGCCGTTCGTTCCGCCTTTGTAAATTAATGTCATCAATCTAAACCGGTAAATGAAATATTAATTGAAAAATGACCACCTCTCTTCCATACGAAACTGTGGGGTTATCCCTAATTTGTGTTTCAATTCAAAAGGAAAGGGTAGTTCCTAATTTAAAATTAATTATTACGATATTAGCTTTCTAACAACTTGAAACTGTTAAAATTTTAATTAATACGGGGATTGAACGTTACGTTACTTTAATTGTCTGTAGTGTGATGCAATACACTCTGTAAAATATTATCCGCACACCACGAGGGATTGTGTAGGGATTGTAATGTAAAGTTCCTTAGCTAGATTATAAATTTGGAAGTTACAGAAAGTTTATAATCAAATGATCAGTTCAGTTTCCAGTGATTACATGTTGGAAATTATGTATTTTTAAACTTAAAATAAAACTAACCCACTTGTTTGGTCAAATTGTTCAAGACTTCACTCTAGCAAAGGAACGGACTGCTTTGACGGTGGAATAGTTTCATGTCCCCGTGGGTTATTCCAGTAGGCTCCATCCTCAATGGTTCATGTCCCCGTGGGTTATTCCAGTACGCTCCATCCTCAATGGTTTCATATCCCCGTGGGTTATTCCAGTACGCTCCATCCTCAATGGTTTCATGTCCCCGTGGGTTATTCCAGTACGCTCCATCCTCAATGGTTCATGTCCCCGTGGGTTATTCCAGTACGCTCCATCCTCAATGGTTGCATGTCCCCTGGGTTATTCCAGTACGCTCCATCCTCAATGGTTTCATGTCCCCGTGGGTTATTCCAGTACGCTCCATCCTCAATGGGTTCATGTCCCCGTGGGTTATTCCAGTAGGCTCCATCCTCAATGGTTTCATGTCCCCGTGGGTTATTCCAGTAATGTCCCCTGGGTTATTCCAGTACGCTCCATCCTCAATGGTTGCATGTCCCCTGGGTTATTCCAGTACGCTCCATCCTCAATGGGTTCATGTCCCCGTGGGTTATTCCAGTAGGCTCCATGCTCAATGGTTTCATGTCCCCGTGGGTTATTCCAGTACGCTCCATCCTCAATGGTTGCATGTCCCCTGGGTTATTCCAGTACGCTCCATCCTCAATGGTTTCATGTCCCCGTGGGTTATTCCAGTAGGCTCCATTCTCAATGGGTTCATGTCCCCGTGGGTTATTCCAGTACGCTCCATTCTCAATGGTTTCATGTCCCCGTGGGTTATTCCAGTACGCTCCATCCTCAATGGTTTCATGTCCCCGTGGGTTATTCCAGTACGCTCCATCCTCAATGGTTTCATGTCCCCGTGGGTTATTCCAGTCCTCTCTAGGGCTGCTGGTTGTTAATCCGGAACAGGACGGAGGGTTTATAAGCCTGAGAATGTATTCTCCCAACGCTGGTTCTATATTAGAGTTTCTCCACACAAAATAATGGCGACCTCCCGTAATACTCGCACTCATTATTTAGTCTCTGAACTAAGTATATAACGAGCTTTTCATTATGATTTAGTTAGTACAAGTACAAAATAGCACTTTTCACTGGATTACATTTAATGCGCAATCTTAAAGCGTGAACTGTGGACAAGATAACGGAGAGACAATGGACACACTCATAGAAAATAAGAACAATTTGAGAGAATGATGGAGATGAGGTATCTAGGATAAAGATCACAAGAGGAACCAGGAAACAAATGGGAGCAGCAGATAAACACAATCAGGAGAGTAGTGGAATCAAATAATGGAGGAGGAACAAGAATGGGAGGGAGCATTTGACTAAAGTGACCCAGTCACGGGCTGGAAACAGTTGATTATTATGATGATTACTTTTTAAACACTAAAAAACACGATCTCAATACCTACAAATGTTACATGTTTTAGGTATTGTATTGCTTGGTGGTGTTTTTTACTGTCCTGTTTTGCTAATTTAAATCTCCACTGGCTCCGGGACGGTAACTCACTAATATAAAATATAAAATTAGGCAGAATTATATAATATTTGACAACCATCTCAAGTATAGGAATATCCTGTAATTTAAAAGTGTTTCAGAGGAAAAATAAAATCAACCAATCATGGCTCATATATTTTCTGATTACAATTGGGTTTGTATGTTTATAAAGAGGTGAATAATGACCCCGAACACCCTAACCAATGAACGTTATACTCATTTACTCCCGCTTCATTTTCATTTACTCACAAGGGTTAGTAAATAATGAAAGTTATACAAATTAATTCTATAATCTGTATAAGAAATGGACTCGTGGTATATTGGTAAGCACTCCTGGCTACCAATCTAAGGATCCTGGGTTCGATTCCCGGCTACTACAAGGGGTGTTTGTACCAAAGATTGACACTATCCACCAGGGTCTAGTAAGATATACATAAGTTAGTCCGAGTGTCTACCCTCAATATCACCATCGCCCTCAATATCACCATCACCTCATCTCATCAGGACATTGACAGGATGTACTATTAGTACATTCGGGCGTACCCTGGACAACGGTACTATTAGAACATTAGTACTGGATAATCTTTCCACTACTGGGCTACGAGTGATGTAGCCCTGACGCGCATGGATAAAAAACTCTATATAAAATATTGTATTAAATAATAATTATAGGATTATGTGTGACTATCTGTCACCACACTGCCCCTTCCCCCCTCTGTCACCACATTTCTCATTTCCCCCCTCTGTCACCACATTTCTCATTTCCCCCCTCTGTCACCACATTTCTCATTTCCCCCCTCTGTCACCACATTTCTCATTTCCCCCCTCTGTCTCCAGACTGTTCCTTTGCCAGCCATGAGTGAATTTATCATCTCTCTCTCCAATGCTCTTTCCTTGGTTTTTACACGACACAATTTTTGAATAGAAATAAACGGGCTATCTCTGTCTGTCTGTCTGTCTGTCTGTACGAGAGGAGTACATACAAATACTTCATTTGGACGATATTAGAGTCGGAAACTATGCGTTGTGCACCAATTGAATGTTTAACTTCAACCTGTATTAGTCCTTTTTACCAACGAAGTCTCGTAAATAACTCGTTCATGATACATTAAAATTAAATAAGTTGTAATAAATTAATTAAAATAATAATTACTTTAATCCCTACACATTCCTAGAAAGACAATTCATTTAAACAGGAAACACATTTCATCTATTGGATAAATTAAAAAATGGCATCTTATTGAATTAATAATAAATTATTAAATTATAAATTATACGCACTTACGCTAATGTGTAATGGTAGGGTGATTGTGAGATGAAATGGAGGACCTACAGTTTAACGTGGAATCCGAACACACGGTGGAGGCCTGGCATTCCTCACATTCACAAGATAATTAATAATAAACCTCCCCTTATTTAATTAATAGTAAAAATCCCTTTATTTAATTAATAATAAACATCAAGCCTTAACATCAACATTGCGATTGTTTCAATAATATGGAAAACACTAACACTAATACTAATCAAACTATATCGGGTAGTACGTAGAGCTACATCTACATTCTGTATCAGTGAGCTCACAGATCATGGCGTCAGTCTAATCATATTTGAACTGCGAGTGACGGATGGATCAGGGCCTAAGTCCAGGCCGGTCGAATTGAGGAGTATTTTCTCGAATAGTTTCTCAATTTCCCCCAATGCAAAATCAGGTAAATTTAATCTACAACCTACCATCTTCGGTGACCACATGGTCCAAGACGTCACACTCGCAATAGAATAAACTGCCGTTGTATTAAGGGCTGGTTATCCTAAATAGTTTTACACTCCCCCACCACGCGAATGCGGGTGGACTTGCTCTAACCTCTACCTACCTCATACATTAGCGTTATTATTGAATACGCGTCAAGTCCGAACGGGTAGTAAGATGAGAAGTACCAAAAGTCCTCAAGGCGTGTCATTGTCCACTAATCAGGGGGCTGTACTTCGCAATTCCCTGTATACCATAGGAGCACACGAGTCGTATCCACAAATGGCGCAAGAACCAGCGTTCTCGCCGACCCAAAATATGAAATGTTAGCGTATCTGAACTGTGTTCTGGCTGAGTGATGACAGGCGATCGTTAATATGCAGACTGACAAAGTGACAACCAAAATGAGACTGCGATGTGAAAAATGGTTTTCAGCTTTGGTGTTGAGGGGTACGGTTTTGGGGGGCTCCTGGGGAGGGGTAGACGTTGTTAATAAATGAGCCGGCAAGGGTCGCACGACGGACTGACGGGAACATCACACCCTTCCTTAAAATATCGATACACCATGAATCATCCAGTATGTTTCTTTTTTAACACGTTTTTTAATCATAAAAAAGTTACATTCAAAACACAATGATGCTTTTAATATATCCTGTTTTTTTTTTACTTTATTTTGTATGTGAAATGGTATATTATTTTGTGCTTCTTTGATGCAAGGGCCGTGGTTTGACCACAGTTGGTCCAGATTTTGATACGAGATGCTCGGAGACAGTCATCAATTTGAAGTTAACGTTTATAAGCAGGTTGCACTTTTATTGAAAGTAATCAAATAATATTTTGCCAAATGAATTAAAATTTAAATTAAACTTACTTAAAATTTTCACAAATATGTCTTATTGATTTTTTAAATGTAGGGCGTAAGTCTATTTAGATATATTACAAAATCAAGCACAAATGTTAAATAGAACAATCATCAAATTTTATAAAGACCGACTGACCTTTCATAAATAATTGGGCAGTTTTGTTATTAATCAAAATATTGTTTGATTATTAAAAAAATTAATATATTTAGTATACAAATAAATAATCTATTTTGGCAAATCTTAGTTCCTAAAAAAATTGTTTGTTTCTAAACTTTTTAGTCCTATAAAATGAAATGTTCTAAAATTCCATACCAGACAAATGAACATCACATTATTAGAAATTCTGTGACGTGTAATATTACCCGTGATACTTTTACTAAAGCTTATCATCGAAATTTACAAGAACATAATAGAACAAGACACGCCTTTGGGCGCATGAATGAATAATATTTCATTTTACGAATAAAATACGCCAATTAAACTGATGAACAACAAACTCATTCAATGTTTATGTTAGGGGTAATTAAATAATAATTCCTATAAGTTACTGGGTACGTATTCAGGGAATTAGTGCAAATTATGAGCTCTAACAAAAAAGCCAATATAAAATTGAGGGCAAGAATTTATTTAGTAAACTATAAACATTCAGCCAAGTAGATGTTTGACTCTTGACCTCTAAGGATTAAAAGCACCAAAGAAAGTACTGCATTTAGAAACTAATAATCTAGAAACAGATTAATTAAAACATATTGTATATTAAATTTTTGTTTGCAAGCTATTTTTCTCAAGTAATGATAAAACCTACATAAATAGTCGTAGTAAAACTGATATTGTTCCCCTATTTTATCTAGTCATATTGCGCTGAGCCAGTGCTGACCCAGGACCTGTAAATACAATATTATCTCATTTATGATCTTTGTTGTAGTGTTAATACAGCAATAAATACATCTATTATTTTGTTCTAGTTCTAGTAAATGTCTATTTTAAGATAACGGCGAGAGAAGGTCTGTGCGATGCACCGAACCACTTGTTGACATTGTGGGCTCATAACACGGTAAGATTAGTCACAAGCTCAAGAGTAGATGTTGTTAGCCATAACAATACTCTCGCTCTGAAGAGAGACTGAAAACCTTTTTGAAGAACTACTCCAGGGAAACCTAGTAGGAATGTGTAGTAAGCTCGCTACGATTCAAATCAGCACACCTTACAACACGAATTTATTAATATGAATTTAGTAAAACTCTGATCTATAGAATTGGATCTGGTTTCACTGGAATTACAACTGGGTCGGGGGAAAATAAACAAATCAACTTGAAATATTTATATTAATTTGGTATTATATTTTGATTGTTGCATATCGGTAATTTAACTTGAAGTTTTCTTTAAAATTTAGTTTATTTAAGAACAGAATAAAGATAAATATATTTTGTCTGTGATATCCCGCTTGTCCGACTGAGTCCCGAGTCAGGTCTTGCATCGAGGCGACGGGACAGGACTCGAGAAGGGAGACCCGGGATAAAGCTCAATCCTCTATTGGAAACAGAATTACAGAGTGCGATGGTTGACATATTTCCTAGATCTAGCTGTTTGTGGTAGGCCGGATACCCACGGCGTCCGGAGTTCTAGATGAAGGCGTGTCCACCATCTCTCTACGTCTTCTGTCTCCCAGAGGCTCTTCAAGTTGGCCGGAGCTCGGGGCTGAAACCCCGGTGGGTAGATTGCGGCAGTTGCTGCTGCTTGGATGGCCTGTCTATAGACTTTGTCACGTGTCCGCAACACCATGGATAACATCGCTGCTTGTGCGGTCATCATACTAAATGATCA
Organism: Timema douglasi; assembly: GCA_901482245.1. Lineage (NCBI taxonomy): Eukaryota > Metazoa > Arthropoda > Insecta > Phasmatodea > Timematidae > Timema > Timema douglasi. The sequence continues at coordinate 56,606 of CABEEJ010004907.1, forward strand.
CCAAATAAAGCTCACAAGAAAACGTTGGTGGACACGGGACCTTTTTTTATAATGGACCTAAATTTGGGATCAATCTTTTAGAAAGATTGAAACTAGACCTAGACACTAGGAACTAGGAACTAGACCTAGACACTAGGAACTAGGAACTAGACCTAGACACTAGGAATTTTACTCGTTTAACTACCTTAGACTTCAAAAAAATTGCTTTAGATGATTAAAAGCAAGACATCAAAAGAGGGAACGAGATTTCGAGAAACCATACCAGCTTTTCTCCGATTGGCAATTTGAACCGAGACTGAATGGTTCAGGTTCATCCCACGCGCACAGTACAAGTTGCAGAGCACCCCTTCTATGAATATACAATTGTGGAACATTTGTATCTGGGTGCGGACTTACCTTCAGCTACAGGTAAACATCTATATCTCTGCTCTGAGGCTGGCGTTTCTTACACTTCTTACTATCATCCAACAATAGTGGCAGTTTAGTTAACAAGAGGACCAGATGTTTGGATCATATTTCTTACACTT
>CABEEJ010004908.1:8613-43857 GCA_901482245.1 Timema douglasi
TAATAATAATAATAATAATAATAATAATAATAATAATAATAATAATAATAATAATAATAATAATAATAATAATAATAATAATAATAATAATAATAACAGGTCTTTGAAATAGGCAATGTAAGTTATAAAATAATAATAGAAAAAATGTTGTTAATTTCAATGCTAAACTGTCACACGTGCCCCAAATAACCTTTGCCTTTTTGGTAGGCCTATGATAGAGGGTCACAGAGGTAAATATGTAAAATAAATAAATATCTAGTTTTAAAAATTCTCACCACATTCAATTCCCCTTGTACAGTAGGTCTGATGGTATGCTGCCATAGAAGTTTTAAGGAACAACTAGTCTAACCGGTAGTTTTAGATTTAACTAGATTTTGAGTAATTTACTTTTACTAGCTTAGGTTTTTAACACGGATTGTATTAGAATAGTCTGTAAAATCTCTGCTACATTAAAGGATAAAAAAAAAATTACCCTGTGAAAGTTATTAGCCTATATGTGTTCCTGTTCAAGAAAGGCTGCCTACATATTTATTTAAATAATAATTATTATAATTATAATTTTTTTAATGTACCCAGAAAAAAATCTCCATAGAACACTAGGACTGCAGAAGAAGTTTTTTTTGGTCCTGTTTGAAGACATGTATAACCTGGTGTGAATGGCCACAACCAACATTATATTGAAATTATTTCTTTAAATATGTTTTAAATATTATGTTCCCAGGACTTTATTGAATGTGAAATTAGCAGTCGACTGTGAGATATCAGTTCTCACCATGGATAATGGTATGTTTTATTCAAACAAGACTATTAAAAATTATATTAATTGTATTCTATCAAACAAATCAAGTGCACATTTTGATATTACCTATAAAGTAGCAATACTTTGTCTATCTTGTATCTATCTTAAACAGATATTTGGTTTATTTTGCCTCTCAGCATGAGCACATAATATGACTTATTGGGAACATATCATAAGAACCGTACCTTTTAGTCGAGTTTTTTTCTCTAAAAAACTTGAAGCTCACAAAATTTATACTAGCATTACACTCACAAAAATGTGGGGAATCCAATGATATCAAATGAAAAATTATCTAAAAAAACTTTGTTATAATGAATGATTCAAAACCAAACTCACCTAAATAACACAGGGAAAAATATCATCGAAAAATCTGTATAGTTGCAGTTATAGTCGATTAATATGCAATAATCTTCTGTAGCAGCCACACTACTCTCACTACCGACGAATTTCTTGCAAATGTTTAACAAAACATTTCTTATAAAAAAAAACTCTTTTACATAAATTTTTATATGATGAGGTGCTCACGCTTCATTCCTTGTATTTTCTAACTCAGTTTTGCATAACCAGAAAAATCCTACTAAGATTTTTTAGTTCTAACACGACTGCCAACATGTCTTGTATAATTAATTTAAAGGCAGTCAGATTTAGATAGGCAGACACATTTTTGTCAGTTACAAAAATTTTCAGAACAATCTTTCTATATATTTATAAATCAAACTTTCTGGTTTGCAGCTGTTAATTTTCCAAGTTTATATCAATGCCACAACAAATATTTTAGTGTCCTGTTTTTGAATTTTGATCACCTCTGTGGTCTAGTTGTTAGAGCTCCTAGTTACATATCCAGAGGTCCTGGGTTCACGCCTCGGTGCTCCCAAAATGTATATCTGGTAAACTCAACCCCGTGAAGATAAATGAGGAGCTATTTGAATAAAGAAGTAGCAGCATCAGTCTAGAAAACTGAGATTAATTTCCAGAGGGTTCATTGTGCTGACCACATGGCAAATTAAATCTTGTATTTAAATCTTTGATGAATTTTTTCCAATGGAGTTTAGTTAAAAATAATATGTGTAGTTCTGATCTCGTTATAATAGCTATACAGTTTCAATCCATTGAGGTTTTTTCTAAGCTAAAAAAAATAAATACAAATTTCCTTGTCTTACAGAACAATTGAGCTTGCAGAGCGATGAAAATGCTGGCACTTTTACCACCAGTACACAGGGGTCCACAAAATCCAACACAGGTGAGGGAGCAACTTTTTGGAACGGTTTCAGTTCCAGTTCATTGCCAAAAGTAAATCAATAAATTGGGGTGTAGTATTTAAGATAAATAAGCGTTAGCGGGTGGGGGGAAGCAGGGGTGTCGGCCAACCCCTGACTATCCCAGCTATATCCATAGTATCTCAAAAAATAATTAAGTGGATTTAAAATGTGCAAATGTTCATATAACCCCAAAGCAATCCTTAAGAAATAAGAATGCATAAAGGTTGTTAAAAAAAAAGATAAAATTTTGGCAGATTTTTCTTTAATGCTGTATTTGCTTTGCATTCTATAAATGATAATTAAGTTTTTAAAAAGGCCTACTATATAAAATGTGAATTTTCTTTTTAATTAGATTTGCTGCGAGCTTATCCTCCTTGTGAAGAACTGGGCCTACCTTTCCCTATGGACCGATGGGACTCGTCTCAAAATAATAGAGAAAAAGGTAAAACCAACTATTTTCTTTATTATATTTTTCATGCGCATTAACAAGAAATTACTACTAGCAGCTGAAAAAACACTTTTGATTCTCTTACCCATCACCCCCTCTCAACCTTGCAGAACCCCAAAGCTGATAGGCCAATGTCCAAAATCTCTGCCACCCATATTAGAGCCTATAAATCTGTGGTTGCAGGATTAGACCTATATATATTTGTTTCGAGATCATCATCACTACTCCTTGATAAATCACAAGCGTTCAAAATATAGTTTTCTTTTACTTTGTTTGGCTACCAGTTTCGACTATTCGCATGTACAAACACTAGAGGGGTAGGTAGAATTTAGAGGAAATGTACACTTATTTTTGTGAAGGTAGAGGAGGTGAACGTTTAGGAAAAATCATACCGAGTACACCTGGCCGGTATACAAATCTCGACCTCCTCGTAACTGACAAACAAAACAAATGTGATATTAAGTCCACATGCCTATTGATGTTTTGTTTGATATAAATTTATTATATAATGACTATACTAATGTAACTAAGATGTCACAAAACAAAATCAATGTGAATGGCAGGTATTTTGGAGGTTATGCTAGCTGAGCTTCTCGTCCAATCATTATACAGCTCCAGAGAACTGAGTCAGGCTACTATTTATAAAACACTCTGAATGTAGCTTGCTAATTTTTTTTTTATAATTTAAACCACTTACATTTCTCTTTGAATCATGCACAAGTCGAATAGCATTGTAATCACTTAAAAAAAATAGATGTAAAGCTATAGCCTCAGAGTGACCCCACCTTAAATTGCCATAAATAAATATTTTCTGAATATGTGTTGTTTTACCACACATTAAGCCAATGTTTGTTATGTTTTAATTCTAGACATTCCTTCAACATCTATCCAGATGGAACCTGGGCCTCGAGCTTACCCTGCAGATTTAGAAATTCCGAAAAGAGGTAAACAAAAAGCTCATTTTTCCAGGAGGGTTGGGGGATCTTAAAAAAGAACATAGAAACAATATTTGACTCCTTTTCTCTTTCCAAGAAACATTCTTTTTTATTTAAAATCCTAACACGGTCAGTGGTACAACAAAATTACATCTTGTAGGTGAATATTAAAATAATGAATTGATAATATTGGAAATTAATAAAAATAGAGAACAAAATGAAACAAACTAATAAGTACAAATTTTATGAAAAATGCCTGGCATTGTTTCCTTTATATGTTTATTTGTCTTAATTTTTATCAATTCCAAATATTATAATATTGTTAAACAAAATAATGAAGTTAGTATTTGGCTTGTAGTAGGGGTGTATGAAGTCCACTTTTTCAATTCGAAGCAAACTCAAATCAAAGTTTGAATATTTTCTTTTAGTTGTGTTATGCCTGAAAAAATATTATATTATGGTTATTTATATTATTTTGTGCGCTATAGCTACTTGGAAAATGTTTTATTGCATAATTGTTTGTAATATTTCATGTTAATCTTACTATTCAAGTTAGTATCACAACATGCATTTGATTACTACAGATTATCTGTATATTATTTTAATTTGTAATGTACAAAACAGCTCAGAATGTTGGCGGAACGAAGTCGAAGCTTCACACACCCAGTAAATAAAATAAATAGTAAAATTGTAAATAAACACCATAATTTACTTAAGTTTTTATATGTCATTCATATGTGGACCCCACTATGGGGGATGTCCAATTTCCAGGAGATGTATACCCCCCTCCCAACCCCCTCTCGAACTCCCGCTTTTTACACTCGTAGCAGAAGGGAGTAATTTATGTAGAAATAATACAAATCAAAGAATGACTATTTTTTACATAAATGATGGCATATGTTTTTATTAAGCTCGATACACAAGACACGAAGTTTATTGTACAAAATCTGTGGCCTGAAGATGGTGTCTTGCGAACACCAGAGATTGTACAAGATGTTTTGTATAATTTCGGGGAATAGAACACGTCCAACATCAGCCCTTGTACAGGTTTTTGATTGTTAACAAAAGGTAATCCTATTTGCTGGAAGATTACATTTTTAAACGAATAATTGTATATTAATTAACAACCAAAATCTTTATAAAAACTATAATAGATTGAACCCCAAGTATATTGGTTTCAACTGTTTAGTAAGGAAAAGGAAAAATATTTGAAAATAAACCTTTATTCATATTTGTAGACTTTAGAAATGATCAAGTAAATATTTATAGTTAACATTTGAAAATTTTTCAACAACAAAAAATGGCAAAGAAGCCATTATATTAATCAAATAGTGTATCATGTTATACATGTGAACTGGGTAAAATATTATGTGCACTCAATGCGACCATGATATAGTACAACTTAAATTATTAAACTAAACATAATTTACAATATAAATAGAGTACAATATGTATAATAACTAAAACAAATTAACCATTAGTTACAAAAGTATGGTTTTATGTTTGTAGTTGCTACTAAAAGGAAACCACCTGCACCAAATATGGAGTTCCAAGCAAAAATTATAAAAGAACTGGAAAAGGAACCAGATTCCGATATGCAATGGCTGTCAAGCCTACTTCCTCTCCTTAAAGAAATTAAAAAAACAACTACAAAAGAGAGGGCGAAAATTCAAATTCATAGCCAACTGGTCTCAATTTTAGAGGAACAAGGTAAAATACAAATATATATATATATTATCATCAATCAGTGTATTTCTGTGTTATGCGCACCCCTTACAAGATAAAAAGATTTTAAATACGATTATTCAAACTTCGGTTCTGCTTATTGATTCTTGATTAAGTTATTTCATATTATTTGAATTTACTTTACTTTGAATTGAAAAAGAACATGACACACCCCCGGTATTAATTTTAATTATATGAATGGACCCAACTCTTATACATACTCCAGTAGACATAAATTTGTTAGCAATCCATGCATTTTATAGCTAGTAGATTTAATAGGCATTAATAGCAGCATGCTCCCCCGAAAAATTGTTTGACAAATTATAAAGTGTGTCTCTTTGTTTAAAAAATGACAAACCTTTGCTATTGCCATTCGACTTGCCCAACACCGTTGAAGAACTCTGTGAATGCCTCTCTTATATTATATGCTTCTTGGCTGTGATTATTACACCCCACTTGACCAACAGGTTGCATAGCCGCTGTTGGTTCTTTACGCCAAGCACCATCTTGTCCATCACCATCACTGTCAGCATAATATTTAGGCATGTCTTTAGTTGATGAAATTTCTGTCATCAAATTGTGGAGGCAAACACATGCCTTTATAATGCTCTCCACAATTCCAACAGAAGCCACAATTGGTTTTCTGAAAATTCTCCACCTACAATATAATCAAATTTTTGTAATTTTATACAGCTAACACATATTCAAGCAAATAATATTTTGATTTTTCAGAGAATATGCAAGAGAATCATCTTCAAGAATGAAAGACTGTTGATGAAAGAGTTGTGTATATTTGTAAAAAAACTTTTTTAGAAAGAAAAAATGTTTAAACTGAATAACCTGTAATTGTTTATTTCCTTAAATTATATTTTTGAACTTTATAGAAGTGCTAGACAAATTTCTAATGATTTAGGTCTACTTTTGAATGTCTAGTGAAGTATTTTCAACTATATTATGAATTTGCACATTTTGCTCTAATACAATGATTCCCAACAAGGGTTCTGTGTTGGATTGAAAAACCTTGCGAGATAAAAGTACAACTTCCCACCTTTTTTTGTAAGTGAGTAAAAGAATCAAAATCATGGATTTAACATGACCTCTTAATAAAACAATGAAGCATTTTGATAGTTTAGGTTAGATATTTGCATGGTGGTTACTATTTAAGCTGAGGGGCATTCATTTGGCAGTAATGAAAGTTGCTAGCGCTCCCTCATAATACTATCAAAAAAAGAAAGTCCCAAGTTTCAAATTAAATTAGGAGTCAATTAGAATCATTGTTACTCTATTTAATCTTGTAAGCCTATTATTGTAAATGTAATATATTAAGAAAAATTTAACTTGCTTTTTCACTAATAACAAGGAGTCAAGTTTATTGAGAGAATAATACCTTAGACCACCAAATAGTCCTATTCCACCTGTTTTCATAGTGTTATGATAAATAAATCTTGACTCTTTTCAATATTTAAATAAAATATTTTGGAAGTGGTTTTGCAAAATAAGGTCACTTTGACACTCTTTCTCTCACCCTCAGAATTATTATTTTGAAGAATTTTACATTTGTGGTCTGATATTAAATTTGAATTAGAAGTTTTATTCATTTATTGAAATGAAGTTTTAATTACCAGTTTGTTATAAACTGTAAACAAAAAACTGTCATGAATCTTTAAAATACCTGTATGTTGAAACAACTTTTTTAATATAATAAATATTATAAAATTTAGGATTATAATAAACTTAAGCAAAAATATTTCTTACCTTGTGTGACCGAGTAACAACATGGAAGGAAAATGATTGCATTGACTCACCATCTCTGCCTCCATTTGGCTGTTCTGCGAGGCTCCTCACAAACACATCACCTCACCACCCAGATTGTTTTCAACTGAAACGAGTAACCGTCACCGANGCCAGGAACACATGGGGCACAGACACATTTGTGCATGGCAGCTTTTTCGGTGGGGGGACTAATACATTATTTTGCAGGATGTTTTTTCCCATATTGGAAGCTGCAAAAATTCCACCGCTTTGTCTGCCATATGCACCTATATCGACCATGTTAAAACTATATCGTGCATCACATCTTGCAAGAAGTACAATGCTGTGTGTGTGTTTGTAATTATAGTACATGCTCCCACCATTATGAGGACACTGAAACAAGTATTTAATATTTGACAAACAAGCTATTATAACACTATTGCTATTTAGTGTATTCATCAAATTTAAGTTTAAAAATAAGACTTGTATTTCAAGTCGATTAAACAAAAATAGATATTTAAGGTAGAGGTTACATAAATATCCACAGTTACTTGAATAATAACATGCTTTCCATCGATAGCACCGACACAATTGGGAACCTGTCACATTTGATCAAAGTCCCTTTCAATCTCTTCCCAGAATTGTTTGGAAGGCATTTTAAGCACATTATGCATTAGTGTGATCCATAATGACTCACATGTTTCTTTAATTATTGCACTCTTAGTGCTTTTTCTGATTCTATGCTGGAAGGACATTGAACACATAGAATCCCCTGATGCCAAATACCTAAAATTACCAAATATTACATATGACCTCCAAACACTTATTGGCTGTAGTAGGTAGTAAATATATTTAAGGAATTATTTAAACTAAAGTATTTGAATGAAAGCAAGATGGTTGAAATGATATAACTTTTGTGGGCACATAACTATCATGTTTTAATGTTTTGCGGTTTATTTAAATTCTATATAAGATTTTCAAATCAATGTTATGGACACAATTTGCATTACATTAGAAACCAAAGTACAAACTTTAGTAATTTTGTGAAAATAGTTATAAAAGTAATAAATATGTTCCTTATGCCTTATATTTAAAAATGAATCACTAATATAGCTTTAAAAGAGGCCTACTACATACACAACATATTATATTAGAGTACAATCTCACCTTAACGTAAGACCAAGCCTCAGACCCGCAGGAAGTGCCTCTCGCCCCACAGACTCTTTATGTATTAGTGGGCTTACCAGTGACAGTAAATTGTCAAATATTTCCGGTGTCACACGCAAAATATTAAAAAAGCATTCGGGGTCACTCAACCGAGTGACTTGCAAGAGTGAATAGAAATCGCCCTGTTTCTGAAATGGTATAAATAAAAACAAATTAAAGGTTTTAGTAAAGTTTCACAAGCCTAAATAATTATTTTTTTAAACTTTAAAATGTCCAATAAAATTAAGGGACCAGTTAAACTGTGAACGTTATTCATTTTATTTTGAGGTAAATTTAGGGTAAAGAATGTTTATACTGTCTTTTGAGAAACTAGGCTGTATTTTTTACAGAAAAAACAACAAAACCTTACAGCGTTATTAATAACATAAGACACAAAAATGTCAGCCTTTGAAATATTTAGAATAGTTTGTTAAATCATTAATTAAAATGTTTCTTTCAGAATACACACCATGCTTGGAAACAAATAGTCTATAAATGTATTAATTCGGCCAAAAGTTTGTTTTATTTTATTTTATTTGAAGTTTAGGTTAAGCTGGGTTGATATATCTTTTATTTATTATAAACCCAAAGGCCAATCTCTTTTTTTATTATGAACACATAACAGATCATTTTTATTTATGGTAATTATTATAATTAATTATGGTTCAGTATTTATGTATGTGTGAAAGTTTGATTAATTTTAATTCACTAAAAGATTTACAATATAGTGTTGGGTAATGGGAATAAAGAAATATTATGCCATTTACAAAATTTGAGTTTGATTTAGTTTATAGATGGCTGACTTATTTTTTTTTACTTAAAAAAAAATGTAAATGTTATTGACCCATAAATTTATCTTAAACAAGCCATGCTTGGTTCATTTAACATGACAGACCTACCGCCTACTTAGATTATACCAAATTATTAGGGCCTATAACTGTAGGCTAATATTGGCCTATTAGGACAAACTTCTGATCATTTTCGTTTGGGCAAATTATAATGTATCTCCCAATTCTATCAAAAATTTTAGTTAAAAAGGCAAATTACTCAGAAGATGCATCTTAGTTAATACTTTTATTTAAACTAATTTAGTTTAACCCAAAATATAGTTAGTGTGGGTTTTAAACAAACATATAAAGGATTTTAAGTTTTATTAAAGTTTTAAAATAGGTATTAGTGTATTGCGAAAATTTGATATTTGTTTTGTTGAAGAAAATATTATTAACACACAAGAGACTAGTATGATTTTATTTTTTCAAAACAAATTTCGTTTGTTGGATTTGACAAATGAGCTTAATATTTAAGAATTATTACAATTAGAACGTACCTTTCTTTCAAAAATATAAGGTCGTTTATACCAGCATCTATAAGTGTTCACACATTTCTTCTTCAATGTACAGTAGCCCCATGGCTTCTTTGGTGCTGACTGACAGCTTTGAAAAGTTACCAGACCAAATTATGTATCCCTACGCCGAACTAAATTATCTGCAACAACATGTGTTTATCAGCTTTCAGAAGTATATACCTAAATTTTGACTGTCAGAAGTCAGCTGTGAGCTGTCAGTCAGCACCAAAGAAGCCATGGGTCTACTGTACATGACATCAGTTTAACATCTTCAATTTGAATTAGTTAAACATGGTTTGTTATCTGCCTGAAAGTATTTTTTGTAAATACAATTATTATTAATAACGCATTGCACAACGCCTTTCGGGCTATTATGTTTAGCGCCGTCGGTAAAACAGCTAAACCTTTTCTCTCTGTCCGTGTCCCTCATGTCAAAATTCCGTTATCTTGAAATAGATAAATATTTTACTTGGGTAAAAATAATTCATAAACATTATTTAGCGTTAACTAATAGCTAAACAGCGAACCTAACTAATGTGAAATTAAACATCGTCGGACCCTTGTTTAGGTGCCTAACTAAAAAAATGGCGTCACCCAAACAGTCTGTGTAGCTGTTAATTTATCTGACAAAACTCAACAATGTGGAAAAGTTTGATAATTTTTTGGCTATGGAGTAGTTAGTAAAAAGCATTTATACCTATCATAATTCATACAAATAAAATTTATGACAATAAGTACAATTATCTTTACATTTAGCCATTCTTTTGTATTTATTTCTTCCCGAATAATGCTGAAATAAACAAAATATAAATACCTACTTATGTAAGCAATAATCATTCTAAACAAATGGCCAACAGTTGTGGTCCGTTGTTTCTGTGTGAACGTGTCACGTGAAATTTTGTGGTTTTTTTTACTTGCAATGCAATTTGAAACAGTAGATGCGGGGCATTTTGCTATGATTTCGATCTTTCATTCGGTCATCTGCAAAGTGCTCTTTCATTCTAATTCCTGTTGTCAAAAAATAGTTCATTACTCCATCCATTATGTGACCATCTGTAAATTGCTCTTAAAGGACCATTTTTACACAAGGTATTTGGCATACTTTTCTTGGTAGTATGAAAATTGGTGGCACATACACCCCTGATGCACTAAAAGCACAAATGGGGATTATGTTTTTCCCCCTTTCCCAAGAAATTCGTGATCTATATTGTCTTTGTCTTGCACCTTTGGGTCCAAGTTGTTTGGATGGTATCTGAACGGTTGTTATCCCACTTTCATCCCCGTCGAATACTCTATCTTCCTTGAACTTATCCTTATCAAAGATGCTTTCCAAATTATCAAACTATAATTTTAATGATTCTTCATTGAAAGCCATTATTCGGATTATGCTAGCTAGTGCCATCTGGCTTTCTGAGGCTGATCTTGGAGTGCCCTTTTAAAAATAGATAGTACCAGTCCTTAACCAGCTATTTTCTTCTGTTTTTTAAAGTCATTTGGTATGTTATTGGCTTCGGCATAGTCACATGTAACTTTTAGAAGGTCGTTTGGGGTCATCCCGTAAAACAGATTGACTAGTCTCAAAACATGACCAGCTAACTCAAACTCTTGTTCTTCTGAAAAGTTGTTCACCTTCTTGAATTAGTTTCAATAATGTCATAGTTGAATTTCATTTATCTGCCTAGTGTTGCCTCAGGAATTTTATACTACTTTTTCTGATAGAAAGTCCATTTCATACTGATTTAATTGCGTTATTCAAACTTTCTACAAACCAAGAAGCTCTCTCTGTGAGTCATTTGTAACATTTTGGCAACTGCAACACACGGCCTCTGTCTATATACTTGAACATTTTGAAAATTGTGTATGTTCGGTTTGATTTCGCGCTGTCTATCTTCTTCACAATTAAAGCTCACTATTTTGATCTATATAAAAATATACAAGATTGTCATTTAAACTCTGCACAATATGTGATCACTTTTAACATATAAATTATTGCAGTGTAAAATGACGCATGATTGGCAGTAATGTCGTATAAAGCACACCTTAAGGAAGGTGTACTAAGTGAATAAGACAAGCCCAAGTAATTGACCAGGTAATTGATAATAATTAATACAATTATTAAGGTGTATTTAATAATATGTAAACGTTATACAAGAAAGTGTGACTAAGGTATCATTGGGTATAGGTAGTAACAAAGTTAAGTTACTATAGACTAAATATATTTTTGGGACTACGTGACTTGAAACACAGCCCCTAATCAAAATGTGCAGATAGGTCGATTAAGAGTAAACATTGGAAGCTACCAGGGTCACATGTTGTCCCCTGATTTTCCAAAAGTCTACGGTTACACCACTTGTACTACGTATAATGGAAATTCTAGACATAAACAACAGGGCTATATAAACCCCGCAAATTGAGCTCTCGCTCTCTCAGAATTAATCTCTCATGCGTGTAGCTCTCTCAGAATTACAGAGAGGATCTGAATATTGTTATTTTATTCTGGATTCCTTGTTGAAGCAACCTGTACTTTATAAGCAATAAATAGCTAATCTATCATATTACTTCGTATAAGTTTATTTTCCAACTCCAAGCTTCGAGGTTCCTATCAAGGATTTGGAGTTGCAGAGAATCAAACGTTCCTATTCTCTAGTTCCTGGAACTGATCACTCTGGGATAAGACACACAACCATTGTGGGTCAAATTGCCCCAGCATGTATAGTTTGAGAAGAATTGTTTTCATCAACAACTTAATTTAAAAAAAAATGCAAGTGCATTTTGTTTGGAAAACTTTGGCTTTTCAAAATACTCATATTATTCCGAGTAGGAAGCTAAATAAAAAGTCTTACCTCTTTAGTTGACAATTTGGACTTCTACATGAAACTACCACAAATATTGTTACCGTTTTGCTCAACAACTTGATCTTGACTTATGACTTCATCTGGCTGTAATGTGAAAGGTAACATCCTCCATTATGCTCGGCACATTCCAAAAGCTTTTTAAGCGTCTGACTACTCAAATACAACACTGCGTCATTTTACCCGCTGCGTAATATTACCCAACTCTCCGCTACTATTCTAATTAAAGTGCTGTAAAAGCATAATTATTTTAAGGCTTATTCTGGCAGGAGGTTAACCCACGATTATACATTTCCTTGGAATTCAAGAGTATTGGGTTGCCTTCCTGTTGAGAACAGTACATAGCTCGTATAGTTTGCATCCTGTTGACGAGAGAGCACGGTGAGACAGATGGACCTTCCTGGCTGGTGGAAACGGATATCAGCATGTTTGTGTGTGAGAAGAACACGCGTTGTTGAATGTTGGAAGCCATGCTGGATGCATGTGTGGTAGAGTTGTCGTTAGACGAGGAGGTGACGATGTAACATGTGATCTGGCGGTTCACCCCTTCCGGAGGGTCGATCGCGGGTCTCTGGGTAGTTTTCGTGAGTCCCGTTATCGCACGTGCTTCCTCGTCATGGGGGATTACCTCATACTTATGTAGTAGTTAGCCTCTATCTAGAGTAATAAATATATCTTCTTGGACTAACTCGCTAGCCTCATTCCCCACGAACCATCCATCCCAACCCCTAACGCTCGGGGTCCATCCTAACCATGTAACCCCCTAGGGTGCTCCGGCAGTGTAGTAGTTAGGGTTGGCTACCGGGCAACCAAATAAATAGGGACGTTATAGTTCTTAGTTAATCGAATATATTTTTATCCAAGCACATAGCTTATAAATCTAGTTTTCAATACAATAAATATGTTTTGACAAGCTTCATGTGTAGATTATTTTAAAATATACAAATCTATTGATTTTTGCGAACGGGAGTCCCAACTGCCTGTGACAGAATTAGATCAAGTTAAACACTCCGGTGCAATAATTACAGAGGAACAGGTAAAAAAAATAAGCATATAACCCGAACGGGTAGTAAGACGCGGTGCTAAAAAAACCCTGTTAAAAGTAGATAATTGTAAATCTAGGTAAATGAAGAGAAGCGGCAGTTCCCTCTGAAGGTATTTACAGACATGTAAGATGCTTTAGCACAGTAGGTTTGTGTTGGCTGGTCACCACCGCCTTTCGTCCCCCTCTTGGCACAATGGGACCGTTAAATACAGGTATCCCTTACTTTACGATATCTCACTTTATGCGCTTTCGTTATAACGCGATTCAAATATTTTTTTTTAAAAAAAAGCTTGGTCGGCTGTAATTTTGCAGTCACCCGGTGCGTTGGTGGCGTGACCTTATACGCGCACATTCCAGTGATAACAATTATCTTTACTGTACAATTTGGTGTTAGGGGGTGTGGGGTGGAATTGACAACATTGGAGATGCAGGGGCAGAAGCTAGGAACAGTCCTGTATGAAGGGAGTTTGGAAAAGTATTCGGCCTGAAGTTTCTGATTCTCATGATTTTGATCCTGAACACGAGTTTTACAATTCAAGACATGACATTGTTGACATAGCAAGATGTTGGATTTGAGAACATAGACCAGGCAAATGTGGATGTATTGCTCCAATCTCACTCATCAGAACTCATCAATGAAGATCTTCTAGAAATGTAGAACGGCATAAAGGTTGAAGAGGAAGAGCCTATCAAACAACTTTCAACAAAACAATTTGCTTATTTCTTTAATCACATTCACAGTGCAATTAGAATTAATGAAGAGAATGACCCTAACATGGATAAAAGCACCAAAGTTGCCAGAGAGGTTCAGAGTTCTTTGGCTTGCTACAAATAACTCTATAGAGCAAGGAAGAATGCTGCCCTTCAGCTGAGTCTTGACCATTTTATCCAAAAGGTTGAAAATCATCAGTCTAACGACCCTTGGCCTTCAAGAAAGCAAGAGCCTACCATCCAGGAACCTTCACGAGAGCAAGAGCCTACCGTCCAAGGGTCATCAAGAGAGCGAGAGCCTACCATCCAAGAGCCTTCAAGAGAGTAAGAGTCTACCGTCCAAGGGCCTTCAAGAGAGCGAGAGCTTACCATCCAAGGACCTTCAAGAGAGCAAGAGCCTACCATCCAAGAGCCTTCAAGAGAGTAAGAGTCTACCGTCCAAGGGCCTTCAAGAGAGCAAGAGCTTATCGTTCCAGAGACTTTAAGAAAGGAGAAGAGTGATAATCCAGATTTGCCAGATCCAGATAATTTATCATGCGATTGAAGATTAACAGTATTGTATTATTAGATAAATTAAATAAAAATCGCATTTTTTTTACAAATACCAGAGGGGTTGAAGATTGACAAAAGGTGTAGACTACCTATATTATTGTACTAGTTAGATAAATTAATAAAAATTGCATTCATTTACAAGTTTTAGGTTTTTATTTACCTTTTCCTTATCTCACCTATGTTAAAATAAATTATTCCCTTTACGTGTTTTCGTGTTATGTGAATATTTATCAGAACCAATCACTCGGGTAGTGTGAGGGACAGCTGTATTACATTTTCCTCTTTTTTTTTAAATCTCAAACATGTTAACCCTTAGAAAAGCACATGATTCTTTTACCCCCCTCCCCACCAAATAAAAACGTTCCTGCACCACTGTACGCGAGTGAGATTTAAACTAGGGACAACAGTAAAAGTGAGGGTTTATTAGACATTATATGCACACCAAAATACGGGCGTAGTGTACATATTATAGTTAGTAAATTTCTCATTTTCACATTTGTAAAGTAAACTTAAAGATGAGGATACAATTTGAATATCTCTTTAAAAAAGATTTCACTTTGTAAATAAAGTGTCGTTAAAATGTGGCGGGTGATTTATCCACCCAGAACTCACAATACCTCCCCTAAGCCAAGCCGGTGCCCAATCAAAAATGTTCCGCTCAAGTGTGTGACCATTACTAATAGTTAGTTTTTTACCCGCCATTTCACGACATAGCCCATATAGGCAATTAGAAACATAGGCGTGCCTGTTAAGTTGCCTAACTGATCTATAGCACGGCGTTAGTCTAAACTCTAACCTCGGGAAATAAATGTAACAGCATTTTTGGAAGGTTTAAAAAAAAAAAATATTTTAACACAATAAAC
The DNA here is from genome assembly GCA_901482245.1 of Timema douglasi. Lineage (NCBI taxonomy): Eukaryota > Metazoa > Arthropoda > Insecta > Phasmatodea > Timematidae > Timema > Timema douglasi. The sequence continues at coordinate 24,106 of CABEEJ010004908.1, forward strand.
AAAATTTTACTTCAGTAGAGGCGGTTTGTTTGATTTTACGCACCCATTAAACTAAATAGTTGTTGGATATATGTCATGGGTATCCTGAAATTTAAAAACTTTTACACTACATTTTGAAGGTTTCTTATTATATGTGAATCTATCCATGACAAAATATTCGAGAACTGTTGATATTGTAGACAATTGAGCTAAATATGTCTACTCAGCAATATTTTTTTTTCTATGGGCTATAAACACTTTAAAAATACTGGCTTTAACTGCCCTTCCCTACAACCCTACCTCAAACGAGATTTCAGTCAAAGGTGTTGATTAAGGTGAGGTGTGACGGAACATTTTTCAAGCTATTTTTGCAGTTTTTCCAACAATAATTTTTGATAAAGATAAATAACACTTTTCTTTAGTATAAACGTTTAGTTTAATTCTCTACGCGTAGTGATTTCCACATTTCTTGGTGATTCAAAATCTCAAAAAGAATCTCCGAATAACATAGAATTTTCTGATTTAGTCATTATCGTAAATATCTTCATATCCTTCACCTAAAACACAGAATGGTGGAATTTTGCGTAAAATGATGTTTAAAATGTGCTAGTACAGTGAGAAATGGGTAAATACGTGTCATCCATCCCCCACCCATGAGGGTAAATTTAAAATAATTATAAAAATTCCAAGGGAATGGGACAGGCTTTGATGATCGTAGAGTATGACATGCTATCAAATGCTACTCAATCAGTACTCATTAAAAGAAAAATACAAGTATAGTGTTTTACAAAAATTAAAATTTCCTTTCAGACAAACTTAAATTAATGGTGGTTGTAGAGAGACGCATATAATATAAAATAAAAGGTTTGAATCACTACATAATATTTTTAATCTGTTTGTACCCCTCTCTAATCCAACCACCAAAGTCTAATCTTTATTACAATAATTATTTTTCGTGTCCCGTAGGCTGTTAACTCTATAAAATAACTACAGATATTGGCACTAAGTGACCGGAATGTAGTGTCGCAGAGAAATGATTTTGAGTTGAGACGAACTTCACTTATATGCGCTGTAAAAATTTGTACTAGTTCCTTTAATATTAGTTTTGAATAAACTTACATTGATAACTATGAATATAAATAATACATTAAAAAATGTACAATATGATTTGACCTTCAAACCTAACTTATATGTCATTAATTGCTAAATAAATTTGATACATTTTTAAACAAAATAAATGGTAAGAAACTCCGCACGGACTTTCTCGCTCTATTCTTTAAAAATGGAGATATTTACTCAAAGCTCGTAATATATGTGAAACATTATTAAATAATATACACTAGCAAAACCAAGCATAAATTGCACTATATTTATGTTAAAAAAAAATTGAGTTCCGGCTTTAAATTTTATAATTTTATTTTTAAAGAACTAATGTCCTCATTTGTATGTTTGAACCGATAAAAAAATATCAATATTGGGTCCACAAGGGTCAACACTTCGTTTTAAAATTTCGACTTCCGGTTAACATTTTCTAAATTTTATTAGATGTTGCAAATCTTCATGTCATCGCATTGCTATTAAATTCCTCATTTATAAATTTTGACCAATAAAAAATGTAAATATTTACCATTGAGTCTAAAATGAAGATAGGTCATTGTTGTACAACCATTTCTCCTTAGAGGTTTAGTGAAAAATAACATAAACTTTTTGAAAGACTTATATTTAACTACTCTATGGCATTCGAGAATTATTGCGTTAAATCTTAAATAGTATCGCTTTACAACTAAAGTTCACAAAATTGTTTTAATATATTTGCCAATATCTCAGAAACTGCTGGATTTATAAAAATATATTTCATATGAAAGTTTTTTTATCTTTAATAGTACTACAGTTTTGTAATGATAAGTTATTTAGTATCTCAAATAATTGCGGAGATACGAAAGTTTCTGCTTCTGTAAAGTACCCTAAAATTCATTTTCATGGGAAAATGAAAATAGCCAATTTATTTATAATTTTATAATCTTAATCAATGTCTAGATACGAATTTTAGTCAAAACTACTCTTAAATTTAAGTTTAAACAGACACACGGCATTGCAAATACAGCTTTTTAGGGTTCAGCGTGTCATGAGACGTGACATCCATCAACATTTCTGGTTAAACTTTTTTTTAGGGTCGCAATACTTTACCTTTTGTGTTCGAAAACTTAAAAAATATAAATATTTGCGTATAGCTTGAAAGTTATTGGTTTTATAAAAATATGCTTCGGATAAAATATTTGTATTATAAATAGATATACATATTTGTAAGAATAAGTAATTTCATATCTCAAATAGTTTCGGAGATATGATAAAAAAATATAATTTACGCATCAGACTGGAGCCCTTAAAGTGACGTTTCCGAAATATTAATAGTAGTCATTTTGCTTAGAATATTTTGAAATATTTAGAATTTCAGCCGATTTGTAGAAAATCGACTTTTTCTCTCTTTGCCCATCAGTAAACTTACCTTAATTTTAGGGTTAGATATCCAATTCCAAAAATTTCGTGGTGCAACCCTTTGAAAACCCTAGATACCAAGTTTTAGCCAGATCGGTAAAACAGTTTAGGCTCTAGTTGGCGGTATAGACAGACAGACGGAATTTCAAAAAACACTTTTTAGGATTCGGGGTTCATGAAACGTGAAGATTCACCAAAATCTTGAGTTCAATTTTTTTGATGATCGCAATACTTTCTTTACCTGTAAGATAGCGAGACAGTAAAAAGTATCTCAAAATTTACTTTATTTTAGTACAGATCTATGTAATATATATAGGCCTATAACTTAACTGTGTGAAATTTTTTAATATATTTATCCATGCATATATAAATATATATTTTAGTATATTTTCGTATAAATATATATTTTTAATATTTATGTATATATATATATATGTTTTTAGTATTCATATATATACTAGCCATTTCCCGCCCACTATTTTTAAATTCCAAACCTTCCAGCTTTTATGGTATTTTGGGGTGGTCCTTTCATAAACTTAGCAAATTTAAATCTTTTTCCATGCTGTAAAGTAGATTTTATAATTTTAGAAAATTCTTAAGCTACTACCCCTCTCTCACCCATTTTCAGGCTCCTTTCTAAATAGTTAATATTTAACACCTATATTTTAATTGAAGTGTTCCCTCTACCGTCTTGTAAAATTTCAATTTTCTGCCTTACCCATTTTTTCCCTCATTTTATTTAACAGCCCTTCTTCCTTCTCTATTTTCTACATTTAAAAACTTCAGTCTTATATGTTTATTTGGAGTGATATTTATACATGGCTAAATTTCAGTGTTATACCTCACATATAAGTAGTTGTTTCTTTTAATTTTGGAAAGTTTAGCCTACCTCACCCATTAAAACAACTCTTATTTAGAAATTTCGAATTTTAAGAGGAAAACGTATTTGTTATATCCCCCCAGCTTGTTTCCTCAAGTATCAATTGAAAATTTAGTATTTTCAAGTAGGTATTAATATTAATTTGGAGTTGTATTTTTACCTGCCTACTAAATTCCACTTTTCTACTACAGTAAGTTATTGTTTACTATTAGTTTTTTAAATTTTTAAGATCTAGCCCCTTTTCTACAATTCACTATTAGAAATTTCAAATTTCAAATTTTTTAAAATTATCTGTAATGGTTTTTCTACCTGTCTGACACATTTTAACTTTATACCTCATAACATTTAAAAAAAAATTATAGTACTCCATTTCCCGGATTCCCATTTTGAAACGTTCCAAGCATAGATTTTTATGGTTACCTTCCTGCCGAGTAAAATTTCGAGTTTCCAGGCCCAAGATTCGGGGATGTATAGTGATTAGTGAGTTAGTGGGTCCTGCACCTTACCACACTCTTAGAGGAGAAATTTTGAAAAGCCCTCAAATTATCTCACCCAATTCTAGAAATAATCCTTTATTTTAAATTTTAGGGTTGTATGTCCTCTGATTCAAAATATACATCGGTGAGTTTTGAAAACTTTCAATCCTCTGTCCCCTTCTTAGAGGTCAAATTTCAAATTTTAAGATTTATTTGTTTGCTTGCAAAATTTAGATTTTCTACTAGGCTTAGTTATTTTTCTGTTGAACCCCCTTCTCCTTCCCCATTTTTCCTGGAGTCCCATCTAAAAATTGAATACTTTCACTATTATTTGATTCCCACAAAATTTTAATTTTCTATCTCACCTAAAAAGTATTTTTTTCTAATTATAGCTCCCCACCCCTAATTCACGGAACTTCTTTGAAATCTCCCGTTTATAGACGGTCGTGATTATATTTGTAAATCTACCTACCTTACTGCCAAATTTCCGTATTCAAGCTCATCGGAAAGTGGGGTTTCCTTTCCTGAAAGATTTATATATATATATATATATATATATATATATATATATATATATANCACATTGGTCTTCTATTATGTTCAAATATTAATCTTGATAGATGGTTTTTTCCGAAAAAATACAGATTTCAAACAAAAATAAATGGTGCGGAACTCCACACGGACTTTCTCGCTCTATTGTTTAAAAATTGAGATATCTACTCAAAACTCGTTATATAATATACACTAGTGAAGACAAGAATAAATTGCGTTATACATACGTAAAACTTTTTTTAGCTTACGGTTGTAAAGTTTATAACTCTATTTAAAAACATTAACATCTTCATTCGTATATTTAGACCAATAAAAAATATCGAAATTAGATCCCAAAGGGTCAACACTTTGTATTAAAATTTTGACTTCCAGTTAAGATTTTCGGTATTTTATTAATTAAAGTAGTTTTTCTCTACAACTAAAGTTCACAAAATTGTTTTAATAGATTTGCCAATATTTCAGGAACTGTTGGTTTTATATATAAATATATTTCATATAAAAGTTTTTATTTTTTTAATAGTAGGCTACTACAATTTTCCAATGAAGAGTTATTTAGTATCTCAAATAGCTGCGGAGATATGGAAAAGTCATTTTCATTGGAAAATTAAAATAGCCAGTTTAACTATAATCTTAGTCAACGACTAGATACGAATTTTAATCAAAATCTTTAGAGCCGATTTTTAGAAAATTGAGTTTTTCTCTCTTAGCTTTTTATTATTATTATTATTACTATTATTATTATTATTATTATTAGCACCCCGTCTTAATACCCATTTGAGTTATACGCATTGTTTTTTTTATTAAACTACTCTTAATTTTGGGGTTAGAAAGACACACATACAGACGGCACTGCAAATAATATTTTTTAGGGTTCAGGGGTAGTGAGACGTCAGCATCCATCAACATTTCAGGTTAGATTTTTTTTTTTACTATCACAATACTTTATCTTTATAGTTTTCGAAAAGTTAAAAAAATATATATATATATTTGCATATGGCTTGAAAGTCATTGATTTTATAAAAATATGTTTCGGTTAAAATATGTGTATTATAAATAGATCTAAATATTTGTAAATATAAGTAATTTCATATCTCAAATAGTTTCGGAGATATGATTTAAAAAAATGAGAATTTACGCATCAGACCGTAGCCCTTAAAGTAATTTTGCCGGAATATTGAGAGTAGCCATTTTGTTTGGAATATTTATAAATGTTTTAAAATGAAAGTTAATCAAAATCCTTATAGTCAATTTTTAGAAAGTTGACTTTTTCTCTTTCCACCTTTCAGTAAGCTACCTTTAATTTTAGGGTTAGATATGCAATTCCAAAAACCCCTTAGTGCAACACTATGAAAGCCCTAGATACTAAGGATTAGCCCGATCGGTAAAAAGCTAAGACTCTAGTTGGAGGTACAGTTATACAGATAGACGGAAATTCAAAAACTACTCTTTTGGATTCGGTGGGTCACGAAACGTTAAGATTCATCAAAATCTCAAGTTAGATTTTTTTTTTACGATCACAATACTTTCTCTACCTATAAGATAGCGAGAAAGACAAAAGTGAAATACTTTTTTTCTAAAAACTAACCTAAAAAATAATAACACTATTTCAGTCCATACGCATGTATGTATTCGTCTAAACACTTGTCTGGGGCTGTGGATCAATAGAACAAGAACATCGGCAGTGTTCGGCTCATTTCGCTTGAGTTCGTTGTTTTAATCGTTAGATGCTTTCAGCTGTATCTCACTGTCACATTGACAATATAGCTACCATGAGCGCAATTAAATATCAAGAAGTATATTTATCAATAGACCAATATATTTATACCATCTAACAATTCACTTCCATTTATTAAATTGAATGTACACAAAATATTACTTTATTTATATATACGACCAAGTATTGTTTTGCAATATTTATGTCTAAAAAGAGAGAAAAATCAACCCTCTGCTAGTTTAGTTTACTGTTTGACCACTAGGCAGCAGGCTCATTGTTTAATCCTGTGTCGTGACGGAAACGCAACCGGCAGTGTAATCTAACGATTTAAAAAATATATATATATTCACGTGTTTTAGAGATACAAACATCTTTCAAAATTTTAAAATGAGATAAATATTACATTGTTCCCACCTTAAAATATAAATAAATAGTTTTAGATATGTTGATTGAAATGTATCTAATAAACTAGAAACTAATTATACTTTCAGATCAATTGTTTTTTTATCCGGATTGCTTTGTTTACTGACAAGTGCACGAGACAACAAAAGCGTGTCTAAAACTATTTTTGTCACTGTTGGGAAAAATATATATTTTTTTATCAAACTTATGTCATGTCATTTGAAAATAAAATTTTAAAAAAACATGTTGTCTTGAAAATTATATTAATATAAATAAGAATTAAAAATAGAAAAAAACGTGATCAAGTTATACAGTCGCTATTTTGATACACACATTATGTTAACAAGGTAAGTTTGAGTTATTTTAATGTGTTTTAGTTTACCTAATCTTATATGATTGTTTTATTTTAGAAATTACCATCCTACGTCGATGAGATTATTGTGGAACTACACATCCACAACTTATTTTTAAATGCGTGTGTGCAACGTGTTGTGAATGCTAATATTTTGACATGACAGTTTATATTATTTAATTTAATAACTAAAGTGTATTATTTGTAAAGTATAATTAGGTGTAGAAAGTAGCATTAGAATTAGTTCATATGTCGATTCCCAAACAGACTTTTACTTATAACTATGATTTTATATTTGACTTAATTATACAGTAAATCGGTAAACATAAGATTAGTGAATAATAAAAACATAAAAACGTCCCTCTAAGCTATTCTTAATATAAACCCCTTCGCTGATCTTTGGTAAAGTTCTGTCTTGTTTGTTACCACACGTAAATGTTTGTGGTTGTAATAATGTTAATACAGAAGCTTCAAAAAAAATTGTTATCAAATACAGTTATAACACGTTTTATTATAGCTAAACTCAAGGTATTGTTGCTTACACATTGCAATAGTTTAATTGTTGTATCGATAATATACTTATAGTTCCATCTACAAAGGTCAGATAATTGGGGGTTTGAGGTCACCGGGGTTCCCCTGTAATTTAATTAAGCCCCCTGGGGAGTCCGTATACAAATATAAAATCTTTAATTGGCTAAAGGTATAGTAACATTTTCTAACAGATCCCCCATAGAAAAACTTATAGCCCTTGCTAACTACTATACAGTGGGGTATTATAACTAAAAGTATTGCGATTGCATATATATACTTTTGTACTAGAATCATCATAGGAAGTGGCTAACCTATAAAATTTTCACCACACTTTTCAAATTCACTATTTTCATCCTCTACACCTGTTTCTTCGGATATATTTTCCATTCTACAACAATATAGCCCAAATTATTAACAAATAAATAAGTTATTTTCATGAAATTTATAATTTACTTGATATAATAAGGATCCACTTTTTAAATTACTATTAAATTATTTAAAGTATCAATAAGGCAATATTTACTCCCATTTTAGTACCTGTAAATTAAAGCAAATTCCAATACTTGATGTATTAAAAATATAAGAAATTTTAAAAACATATGGTCGCTCACAATATAATATAAAATCTACGTTTACACATTTGTTATCAACATTTCGTAACTCAATCCTGTTTATTGACTAAGCATAATATTGTACGCAATTTTTTAGCTATTAAATTTACTAAAGGACTATTATATAGCAAAAAATTGTGAAATTTCTCAGAGTTTAAACCATTACTTTTAATACTCACATCCATGAATAGTTAATTTGATACAATTATTTCTATCAAAGAATAAATAAATTGTATGACACAATCGCACCACCTTTCTAATTTCGTGTATCATAAATTTGAAGAAATTTTTCAGAAATACGTGTACGTTAAACTACCCTTAAGTAAACTTTTCTCATAGAAACAAACACATAATCTTGTTAAATCACAATACACAATCTTTTATACACATTTTAGACTATGTTAATAAAATATCTTTTAACAACATTCAAACTTGCAAAAAATAAATCATTTATAAATTACCATGAAATTTTTAATTTGTAAAAATAGATAACATATTCCTATCTATTATGGAAGGCTATTCCCAGATACCCATTTTTAACTCAATATTCATAGTCACTTTAAAATATCTCAATATTTCTATAAGTTTCCTTAAATAAATTACCCTTAAATTAGTAAATTTTCGAAAAATAAAAATATATCATTATTTATAATATAAAATAATTCCCAACATTAATTTTGAAAAAAATTCTTAGAGCTATTCAATTTTTAAAAAAAATTGGTCATCAGTATATAAGGCCTTATATATATATATATATATATATATATTAGAAAAACAAATATGTATACATATATATTTTTTTATAAAAACAAATATACATATATATATTTGTTTTTCTAAAAACGAAAAAAATAAGGCCTTATATACTGATGACAAATTTTTGTAAAAATTAAATAGTGCTAAGGATTTTTTTTTTTAAATTGGTCTCCGGAATATTTTATACTATAAATAATAACATATTTTTATTTTTCGAAAATTTATTAATTTAATGGTGGTTTACTAAAGGCAAATTATAGAAATATTAATATATTTGATTTTGACCTTGATTATTGAGCTAAAAATGGGTATCTAGGAATATTTGTAATGTAAGAAACTGAACAAATATCTATTTTAAATGGAATCGCTAGAGCCATCTTTTAAAATATTTAAATTTAAAAAAAGAATTAATTATCTATCATTAAACGAATCTCACCCCAAAAAACAAATACACAGTTTTTTTTATACAGTCCATCATACACAAGATACCCATTTGGAACCAAATCATTAAAGCAGTTTCTAAAATATTTCAAGTTTTTTAAATATCAGTGATCAGTTAAAACTGCCTATAAACAAATTTTTAACCCAAAAAAGTAAAAAAAGTACGACGTGCTATTTTTAATAATACACATTCCCCAGGTATATATTTTAAACAAAATAGAGCCGTTTCTATTTCTAATTCAAAAAAAAAATTACCATCAGTAAAGTAAGTATCCTTCAACAAATTTTTGCTTCAAACCAATAATACACTGTTATTTGTCTTGTCAAATAAATCTTAGATATGTAATTTAAACCAAATCATTACAGCCATTTTCAAAATTTTGGAATTAAAAAAAATCAATATTCATTAAACTACCCTTAATTTTAGAGCTAGCGTAGAAAAAAAAGGCTTGAGATAACCAAATAAAATTTAAATATTCGATTTGAACAAAATCAGTTTAATGGGTTTGGATCCTTGGCCAGGGACAGACAGGCAGACAGAATTGTGAAACCAACTTTTCTGGGTTCGGGTTTCCATACAACGTAAAGTTTATTATAATTTCGAGATATATTTTTTTCACGATAACAAAACTTTCTCTTTAAACGAGAAATATAAAAAAATAAAGAGATTTTTTTTTAATTTTCTGGTTTTTTCATTTTTTGACTTTTTTATCTATTCGTAATAAATTATATATTATTTTCTATGCAGAATACTTAGAACAGTATAAAAATATAATATTCATTTGAAAAATTTATCATAAAAATTATTTCGAAGAAATCAAATTTTCGAAACATATGAAAGTTACCATACATTGCACCCTGAGTGTAATAATAATAATAATAACCCTTATTTATCTGTAGAAGTTAAGGCGTTAGCCTTCCCTTCCACTTACCAGCGTTGAATACAACATACATTATCACATTTATTGAAAAATAAACCAATTTTAACAAAGTAATATTCAAATAAGTAGATAACCATTATCACGCTCATTCATACACTCATTTAAAGCTCAAGTAGTTTCAAGAACTCAGTTTAGCTTGTTAGACAAGATATATTGCGTGACCACACGTTCAAAGGTAATGTTGGATGTTAGGTGACAAGTCGAGTTATCTAATTTGTTCCAAGACTGTAATGCCAGAACAGTGAAAGAATGAGCATATGTTTATGATCTATGTATGGGAATATACATCTGTAGAGTGGATTCTGATCTAGTAGCTCGGTTGTGTTTATCTTTCAGAAATAGGAACCGTGAGGAGAGGTATTGAGGCTGAGATGTTAATGATATTAGGTGAAGCGACATTAATAAGTGTAGCCATCGCCTTTCATTACATTAACGGTCCACATTCAGGAGTAGTCTGCGTGTTCCTATAAAAATGGCCTGAGTTTTATCAGGGTTCAATTTAATGCCATTTATTTTGGACCAATCATTTATATAAAGTGGTTTGAAAATCTCTCCTGACTCGGTGCCCTGTGAGACCACACAGTACGCCTATCCCAAAAGTCACTGGTTATTACATTTTATTTTTGTGGCTTATGTACCGTATAAAAATAGCGTTTTTACATTTATGGTTTATGCTTAAGATGTTGTCGTAACTTTATGAAATAAATATTACTTTATTTTTGAGCTCACTAAAATAACGACATTTTTTTTAATTGCTAACATTTTGTTGTAATTAATATAAGAGCTGAAATACACAATAACACTATATTGTTGTACCAAAAAATATATGTTTTATAAATATTTTTACTAATGTATCTTTTGTTGTAATTTTTTACTACCTAAACATCACTGCAATACGTTATTATTATTATTATTATTATTATTAGCACCACGTCTTACTACCCGTTCGGGTTATACGCACTTACGCTAATGTGTAATGGTAGGGTGATTGCGAGATGAAATGGAGGACCTACGGTTTAACGTGGAATCCGAACCACGGTGGAGGCCTGGCATTCCCCACATTCACAAGATGTCTTGTCAGAGGCGAAGGAAGGGTTTGACAATCAGATAAATCTGTGCCGGGACAGAGGATTGAACCCCGGCCGCCAGCATAGAAGTCTAACACCTTACCCCTAGACCGCCAGGTCATCCTGTATAGCATATATAAAATGTGTGTGATTGTATGTAGCATATTTTAAGGTTATTTATTCATTGTGTACCAGCTGCCTAGATACTCACGAAAATGGTTTATCAAAATTTTTTATATTTCGATTATTTTTTTCATACATCCCTTGGACTTTGATTTAAAAAAACATTCTACTGTATATTTGATCTAGCATAAATTGATCTACTAGTCACAAATAAGTTTTTCAATAAGTTACAAATCTTTTTTTTTTGTTGTGGCTTACGTATTAACTCGCTAAAACTAGATGAATAAGGATATTCTTGGCTGTAGTAAAAGTTGTATTACATACAACGTGTTTTAGTACACTATAAAAACTTTGTTAGTAATTGAAAAATAGAACCAGATACCACCAAAATAATGTTATCTTTACATGCGATTTTCAAATGTATTGTTTACTATTTAAAATATTACAGTAAAAAAAGTAAGTCATTTCAGTGGTCACATTAATATCGTTAAATCCTTAAATGTTTTAAATTTTGTTAAAAAAAAATTATACGCATATTACTTTTTCCAGGAAAATGACTTAGAGGGTACTTTACACAAGCGAAACTATCAGGCCAACAATATAATAATAATAATTCAAATAATAATAAACTATTAGCCGCCCTCTTGGTATAGTGGTCAGCTTTCTGGGCTACCAATCTAGATGTCCCGGGTTCAATTCCCAGCAGTAACATAGTTATTTTCATTGGCACTTAAGGTCACCATGGTCTTGTTAATTAGGCTAAAAACAGATTTAATAATTCTACTGGCACTACATAATCATCACATCCATCCCTTAGGAACGAGGTAACCACACCTACATAGTGTCCCAACCTCAGGATACGGTTACATATCCACCCCTGCCTGTATCCTGAGGTTACTTACTATGACCATTATTGGTCGCTTGCAAGCAGTTTTTCGGGAACACTTGTTTTTACATATTGCCGCAAAAATTTATGATTATTTTTGCACTAAATTCTTATTGTAGGTAGGCACCAACAAGAGCTACAATATAAGACCTGAAACAAGTTCCTATAATAATTATAATCCCTGTGATTAAATGTCAAAAAATGGCAATTTTTCGCGGTTTTGATAGTTTATTGAAAAAAGTTGTGAACCGATTTAAATCGACCAGGGCTAAATTTTTTCGTCTTTTTAAGCGCTATCACAGATTATTTTGTGTTTTTAGAATAAAATGTTCACACCTTAAAAGTGAAAACACCAGTTTTTGGCACTTTTATGAATTTTTTTTAACGTAAAAGCTACAAGCCGATTCAGTCCAAAGTATATACATTCAATTTCTACGATTTCTCTCCTAATTATCACGTTGAGAAAGTGTATGATTAATTTATTTTAATAAATGAATGTTTTTCCGCCATCTTACCTGGACTAATACACGGCGTCACACTGGACCGAAGATAGATAACGTATTTTCTGCTACGGATCTTTCGCCATACACTACAGTGGGAAGAAGATCAATGAAGTATCTTCTGCCCACATCATATTGGACAGAAATCATTCATATTAGTCACTTCTGCGACATTGTGCCCAGAGTCCGTTGATGTGGTGCCTCCCGCTTGAAAACACGTAATTGTAACGTGGTCGATTCTCAGACCTATGGATTATCGGCTGGCCGAAACAGAACAAACGCTCATGTCAGCGTTTTGACGCTAGATGCATCTTCCGTCTGATGTGGAAAAATATAGGGGTTTATATCGAAAGAAATGTACTAGCGTTCCATCGTTGAAAATACACCAGAGTATCTTCGGTCCAGTGTGGAACCAGCCTTATAGATGAAGTGTACCCTCATTTAGTGAGTAAGAAAAGTGGTAAACTATTTAAACAAAGAAAAATCACTTGAGTACACCCAACTGGAATTCTAGAAAGGATTTTAGGAATTTTAAATTATTTTGAGAATGTGGTTGTTCAATTTGATGTACTGTACTGTACATGTCTTACGTGAATGTTTATCTGAATGCAAGCCTGCAAGAGTTAGGCTTTTCATTGCGTACAGATACACTTGTTTAGTGTCCATTTGTAAAGTACGTGATTGATTTATTAATGCCCATATATACAAAGTCTTCTTTCATATTTTTGAGCATATTTTTAATAAGTAATTTTTTAGAATGTTTATTGTTATTTTACAGGTTCTCTTCAATTAATTATTTTTTTCAGTCATAAAAGTCCAAGCATTGATGATTTCTTATTCGAAAGTCGAACAGTTGCAAAGTATAATCAATTGTATTTTCAAAGAAACAATAAATAATGTTTGAAGATAAAAATCGTTCCACATCAAACATTATTCTTAAAAATAGGTTTTCTTATTTCTTTAGATAACTATTTTTAAGGCCTGCATATCTTCGTATAATTCCATTCTACGCTAAATTTCGGCAATGCTTTTACAATTGTCAATGTTACTGTAACACACGTTTCCCATGTTAGCTCACCCCATTCTCAAAATAAGTACAAATATACAGTCAATTGTGCTCAGTTAGTACAGTATAAACTTTTCCGCTTTGTTCCAATGGACTCTTCCCCTCGATACGAGCTACCAAACAATCCTCCCCACTGCAGTGGAAATCAGGCTTAAAATCGTTGTAATAAGCGTAATTTTATGGCACAAAAACTGAATTTTGGAAACTTATGAGCACAAATAGGTACTCGAATGGCATAAACAAATTTTGATTTCAAAAATTTGGTGGGTCAACTTGAGCATCAAGCTGGTTTGCCACATTAATATCACTCTCATGGGCGTAATTTATTGGCACAAAAGCTGAACTTTGTGCCCATATGAACACAAGTGGAGCACAAACGAATGGCATTGACATATTTTAAACCTAAGCAGCAATGAAGGTGTACTAGGGAAATGAGGAGTGAAATAGGTTCCCTTTGATTTACTTACAACCTGAAGGTACTATTGCATATCAGTCCGCCAAGCCCACCGAAATATATACAATCGTCGCCTTAACTCCATCACAGGGACTGGCTGTATATTGACTGCTATTACTAGTATCGTTAATAGCTCCATCACAGGGACTGGCTGTATATTGACTGCTATTACTAGTATCGTTAATAGCTCCATCACAGGGACTGGCTGTATATTGACTGCTATTACTAGTATCGTTAATAGCTCCATCACAGGGACTGGCTGTATATTGACTGCTATTACTAGTATCGTTAATAGCTCCATCACAGGGACTGGCTGTATATAGACTGCTATTACTAGTATCGTTAATAGCTCCATCACAGGGACTGGCTGTATATAGACTGCTATTACTAGTATCGTTAATAGCTTTGCCATTTCCATATTTGTCAGAGCTATAAATGAGTCTGAGACAGATCAATGAACGTAACAACTCCATAGCCCATACTATAAGATATTGTGCATCGTAAACACCATATCTGACCAGAGATGGATCTGGGATGGATATATAGGGGAAGTCCGTGTAATTTGGACCACTTAACTTTTATCTAAGATAAATTTCATCAGAATGGAGCTATAATTTTTTATTATTTTTTAGGTAAAAGAGTAAACAATATATTTACATTACTAGTAGAAAATATTATCAATCTATGGAAACATTTTTATTTAAATAATATAAAGTAAAAAATATAAATGTGTGTAATTTGGACCATATGCTTGTAATTTGGACCAGTTGGTCGTGTAATTTGGACTTCAATATAAAATAGTTATTTAAATGTATCAATATTTATAAAATACGTGAGGCTTACAGAACAACATTAGTAAAACATGTGAGAAAATTATTGTGAACAATCGTTGCAAAAATAGTAAAAGTCATTTGTTAATTCGGCGCAGTTTTCATGTGACCATCCTTTGCACTTTTCACATTGAATCCAGTCTTCTTCATAACATTCACCACACACAAGACAGTGAGTTTTGCTATCATCCGTTGCGCCTGACATATCAGCAATGACTGTTGTCTTCCCGAAAAGCTTCCTTTTTTTTGTTTGGGTGCAACAGAATTTGATGTTTCAAGCGTTTTCTTGTGAGGAGTTCCAGTCAAGATTACGCCAGATGCTGTACCACGCTTTCCAACTTTTCTCCTTGAACCATCTGCACTGGATGAAGGTAAGGGAATAATTATTTGAGCTGGAACATAATCTGGACTCTCATGTTGGGTCACATTTGAAGGACCTGGGGTTGATATTAAAGTTGTAGCAGATGATGTGTCCTCATCTCGACAAGCTTCAGACTGATCAGTTACAGCTGATGGAGCAAAATCAGCATCAGTAAAGATATGTCGGTCCACCAGCCATAATCCACTAGCTCGGAATCCATTGATGGCAATTTCCATAGTTGCTGCTCTTGGGAATGCAATACCGACGAGGGAGGCTACGTGTTCAGTTGTTAGTCGTTTCCCAGGATTTTCCCTTAGTTTTGTCCCAATTGCTGATCCCATGTATGTATTTAGTGGCTTGAAGAAGGACACATCTAAAGGCTGCATCCGATGGGTACAATGGGATGGCAGTGACAGCATGATGATTCCATTCTTTCGGGCAACTTCGATGGCAGCTAGACTTTGGGTGTGGGTACTGTGCCCATCCAGGATCAACAAGACCTTTGCTTCAGCTGAAGGTTTCACGACTGCCACAAAGTGTTCAATCCAATGATAAAATATTTCTGTATTCATCCACCCTTTATCCTGACAGCAGAAGATTGTGCCCGGTGGAGCTCCAAATGAAAGAGATTCCTTCATCCTCTTCCTGGGGTAGATCAACATTGGTGGGACGTATAAACCTGCTGCGCTGACAGCGTAAACCCCTGTCACATTCTGTCCTCGTTCACAACTAGTAATAGCTCCTACCTGGTGTTTGCCCTTCTGGGCCACGATTTTTTCTGGACGTTGCACAACTGTATGAGAAGTTTCATCCATGTTGAATATTCTTTCAGCAGTAATTTTATGTTCATCAACAATATTCTCTAGTACATCAAAGAACTTATAAACTACAACCTTGTTGAAACCAGAAGCTCTAGCCTGAGAGGTTAGCTCTGGCTGTCTTAAGCTCAGCTCAGGGTGACTCTTCATAAAGCCTTCAAACCATTCCTTGCCAGCTGATTGCTTTTCCTTGTTGAAACGCGTCTGCAATTTATTTGCCTCTGTTATTTCAAACGCAAGTCTCATCATGCCCTTTCTAGTCAGGCTGGAAAAAAGAACAAAGGTTGCACACTGTATTCTAGACAGAAACGGATATATATATATACACATACATAACAAATTCTTGTTGAATAAAGCAAAATGTTAGTATTTAAAAAAAAGTTTTAGTACTTTAATTGCATCAAGCATACAAACTAATAAAACAACTATTTAGTAAATAATAAAATTAAAATGCTTACCCATAAAACATATTTTCCAAAAGTATCAGATGATTAACAAGATCATCTTCTACTGCAGTAGGCAAGTCAATTGGATGACCAATTCGAACTTCAGAGGTGATTGCTTGACTACGGATATATCTTTTTAGCGTCGTTTTCGGTATGTTGTACCTCCTGGCCGACTCATTAACACCGACACCATCCTTCACAGCTGCCAAAGCCAATTTTAGATCGTCATCTTTCCATTTACCATACACACCTTTTGCTTTTCTGGCTTCTCTAGTTGTCATGTGGAAAGGCAGAGCGATTTATTAAGCTTCGTGTAATTTGAACCAGTGGTCCAAATTACACATTATGTTATAAAATTATTAAGTTTAGGGTTATGTTAAAGTATCTGAAAATACTTTAATATAATTATGAAATATCTTACCTTAAGGTTTTATTGATAAACAAATAAAATTTCGCTTCAGTTCTAACTGTAGAAGTTAACAATACACTCCCCTGTAACCGAACACAAATAATAGGAAAAGTCACGCCGCGTTAAATCAACACCCTCGCAGCACAGATGCTCCCACTCGAGTGAACAAAAATGGTGGTAGCAGCTCCTTGACACCCAACGACCACTTCCCCATCCGAAAGGTGGTGCCATCTTTAGTTCTTGCTGCGAAATAAGGCCTGGTCCAAATTACACGCTGGTCCAAAATACACGGACCTCCCCTATTTTGTTGTGTCAATCATTTAATTATACTTTTAAATTCTAAGATTGAGGAGCTTTATATGACCCCGGTTTGACGCCTGGTGACGCATAAAAGAACTAAATATTTGGAAAAAAAAAATGCATTCTTATTTCTATATTTTTTTAGCGCCATGTCTTACTACCCGTTCGGGTTATAAACTTGCCCCCTTTTACTATACGGTTGATATCTTTCTTGGTGATAAGGTATTATTCGGAATTTACATGGTTTCTACTGATCTTTTATATAGATTACAGAGTCCGACACCTTAACACAGTCGGTAAAGTGACTGCCTACTGACCTAAAGGTCCCGTATTCGAGATTTCTGGCATGGCCGAAAAATGTATCATTTGTTACATGTGGGTTTCACCTTACACACTGATGAATTAACGGTCGGGAGCTGATTGTTGTGTCTCTTCTAGATTTAAATTATTTTATAAGTCGTGTATTGATATGATAATATAATAATAATAATAATAACAATCTGTTAATTGTTGGAAGAGTTTCTTAGTTAATTTTTTCTGTGAAAATTGTATACAATCTTATTATATTTGACTAGGTCTTCGAGTGATTTCTTTATTCTTAGCTCTACAATGCATACATATTCAGTCCAATAAGCGCACGTTAATTACCTCAATAAAAAAACACACAAGTTAAGGTTTTATCTGTGTTTCCTACGGACTTTTATCTAAGTCCGGTTTTCAAAGTGATAGCCTTATCGGAACTATAGAAACGCTTCACGTATTATTACTTCAAGTTATGTGATCTGCAGTTTGTATTGTTGTTAGATATTATCAATAGACATACCTATAAAATAACTCTAACAGGCCTAATATAGTAAAAATGCCATCAACGTTGGCCGTAAAACAGATTGTATATTTCCCCCCCTAAAAGGTTCTTCCTATTATAAAGGGGTGACCTGGCGGTCTAGGGGTAAGGTGTAAGACTTCTAGGCTGGCGGCCGGGGTTCAATCCCCGGTCCCGGCATAGATTTATCTGATTACCAAACCCTTCCTTCACCTCTGACAAGACATCTTGTGAATGTGGGGAATGCCAGGCCTCCACCGTGGTTCGGATTCCACGTTAAACTGTAGGTCCTCCATTTCATCTCACAATCACCCTACCATTACACATTAGCGTAAGTGCGTATAACCCGAACGGGTAGTAAGATGCGGTGCTAATAATAATAATAATAATAATAATAATAATAATCAAAGATATATAATTAATTTTTCCGACCCATTCATTTCGAACATTAGACTAACAAAGTAACATAGAAATTAATGTAATTTGCGATAGACCAACGGTGACTCAGACATTAAATATAGCTAACACATCTCCTAGCAGCGTGGGTTGAAATCATTTGCAGTATGTTTGCAGACGGAATGCTATCCAGAAAAAAAAAAAGAAAAAAAGTTTGTGTATTCGCGAGGTTTTTTTTTTTAATAATATTTTTTGGGCGTCCTTCTGTGGGTCTAGACTGTAGGCAGACAAGGCTTATTAGGCCATCGTCTTTCTGGCCGTCAGCAAAAAGAAACACTCAGCACAAGGTCAAAGCCAGCCGCCAGGCTTGATCTATGTTTGGATCTCAAAGATTCGTGGACCTCACCTTTAGCTAGCGTGGGTGAACCGGTTGTCCTATCTATTTTACTATTAGTGAGAAAACATCGTTATCTTGAATAAGCTGTACAAACCATACTGAACATACTTTCTCATGGTATTATTTTAGCGTGAGTTCTCTTTCCGCTCTCCATTACTTACTTTTTCTTTTCTTTCGTCCACCGCATGTTACTACACGTCCTGGCTATACATTTACTAATGTTGTAGGGATAATTTACAGGAAATGTACCAACATTTTAGTGGATGACGAGAGTTAAATTAAGGGGGGGGGGGAAATCCTTTATACACCCCACTCGGATTCGTTAGTAATTCAGACTAGATGAATTTGGCATAAAGTCCGTGTAGTCAGTTTTATGTTTGTTGCCTTAGGTAAACTTCCATTAAATTGTATATTTCTGGATTCATATTTAAAATGAATTAGAAAAAATAATAATTTAAATACCAATTTGAATTAAAGCAGCTAAGCCGTTTAGCTTTTGATAAGTAAATAATATACGTACATGCATGCATACATACATGCATACATATATACATGCATACATACATACATATATACATGCATACATACATACATATATACATACATGCATACATACATGCATACATATATATATATACATACATACATACATACAAGCATACATATATACATACATACATACATACATACATACATATATACATACATACATATATACATACATACATACATACATACATACATA
>CABEEJ010004909.1:0-39097 GCA_901482245.1 Timema douglasi
CATTAGCGTAAGTGCGTATAACCCGAACGGGTAGTAATACGCGGTGCTAATAATAATAATAATAATAATAATAATAATAATAATACAATATATTTGTTTAAAAAATCGTTTAAAGTTTATCTCTTATTTTTGCTAATCTGGACTATATTTCCACAATTTAGTCCAGATTATTGTGGTTTTACTGAACTTTCATGTATTCGTAAGGAAAGCCTCGGAACCTGCAACTGTCACTATTGAAATACATACCTGCATAGGTAGATTAATATGGTAGGGGAACGGGCGGTATGGTTAACAGAATATTTACCCACTTGGTTATTGAAAGAGTTGAGAACACCATTTAGGGAAGATTACTCTTAGCACATCCCGCCAGGATTCAAAACTCAACCTCCCTGTCACTGGCAAACCAAAACCAACCAAGTTTTCATAATAGCCCCAGAATTAAAGTCATTGTTTTACACTGTATATTTGTACAAACAATATTAATATAATAATTTATATACCTGCTTTGGTGGCCGCATGGTCTAAGGCGCTATTCTCTCAATCAACTGGACTGCCGATGACTGGGAGATCAAGGTTCAAATCTAGGTCGGGTGTACTGAGGTCGGTTTTTCCAAAATTGTTTTCCACTCTTCTTCTATTCAAATTATTCCTATAGATATAACCTTAATAATCCCTAAAGACATAAGCATATAACCCGACCGGTTAGTAAAACGCGGTGCTAAAAGGAAATATTTATACATTAATAATTACTCCCCCTTTTTTTTCGTGGTGCGTGATACAGAGTAACCCAACCTGCAGATTAACCTAAATCACCCTTATCCATTCGTCCCCTTCCTATAACCTAACTGAAAGCTGTTCAATTATACATTTTACTGAGGGTGCGCATGAGGGGAGACGTCTGCTGTATTGCCATAGCTACATGGAGTGCAACACACGTCTCGTAACACCCACACATGGGCTCATGTCGATATCTGGTATTACAATGTTGTGGGGCCAGCATAATACCTGCCAACACAAGTTGGGAGTATTTAGATTAGGATAGTACAAATCAAACAAATGATAATACAATTTGTCCCAAAAATAATTAAAATAAAAACTTTTCCATCACATTATTATGAATTGACACCGAATCCCTTTAAGGTGGTATGCAATGGACACGAGAAAAATCCAGTGTTTTTGTAGTTTTTATGGCAACATTTTTTTTTGTCCAACTAAATAAAATATTGCTCCGGTAAAAATATATAATTTTTATTTCTTCACATAGTGGCATGAAAATTTCTTGAATATCTGTCAAGGATGTTTTGGAATTTTATGATAACTTTTACTCTTCATAACTCATAATCATATCTCAAGAGAAGATAATCCTCTCCAGGTACCCACGTGTCCACTATCTGGACTCCTCATATCTCAAGAAAAGATAATCCTCTCCAGGTACCCACGTGTCCAATATCTGGACTCCTCATATCTCAAGAGAAGATAATCCTCTCCAGGTACCCACGTGTCCACTATCTGGACTCCTCATATCTCAAGAGAAGATAATCCTCTCCAGGTACCCACGTGTCCACTATCTGGACTCCTCATATCTCAAAAGAAGATAATCCTCTCCAGGTACCCACGTGTCCCCTATCTGGACTCCTCATATCTCAAGAGAAGATAATCCTCTCCAGGTACCTACATGTCCACTATTTAGACTCCTCATATCTCAAGAAAAGATAATCCTCTCCAGGTAGCCACGTGTACACTATCTGGACTCCTCATATCTCAAGAGAAGATAATCCTCTCCAGGAACCTACATGTCCACTATCTAGACTCCTCATATCTCAAGAAAAGATAATCCTCTCCAGGTACCCACGTGTCCACTATCTGGACTCCTCATATTGCAAGAGAAGATAATCCTCTCCAGGTACCCACGTGTCCACTATCTGGACTCCTCATATCTCAAAAGAAGATAATCCTCTCCAGGTATCCACGTGTCCACNTAGTACTCTCCAGGTACCCACATGTCCACTATCTGGACTCTTCATATCTCAAGAGAAGATAATCCTCTCCAGGTACCCACGTGTCCACCATCTGGACTCCTCATATCTCAAGAGAAGATAATCCTCTCCAGGTATCCACGTGTCCACTATCTGAACTCCACATATCTCAAGAGAAGATAATCCTCTCCAGGTACCCACGTGTACACTATCTGGACTCCTCATATCTCAAGAGAAGATAATCCTCTCCAGGTACCTACATGTCCACTATCTGGACTCCTCATATCTCAAAAGAAGATAATTCTCTCAAGGTACCCACGTGTCCACTATCTGGACTCCTCATATCTCAAAAGAAGATAATCCTCTCCAGGTACCCACGTGTCCACTATCTGGACTCCTCATATCTCAAAAGAAGATAATCCTCTCCAGGTACCCACGTGTCCACCATCTGGACTCCTCATATTTAAAAAGAAGATAATCCTCTCCAGGTACCCACGTGTCCCCAATCTGGACTCCTCATATCTCAAAAGAAGATAATCCTCTCCAGGTACCCACGTGTCTACTATCTCGACTCCTCATATATTAAAAGAATATAATCTTCTCCAGGTACCCACGTGTCCACTATCTGGACTCCTCATATCTCCAAAGAAGATAATCCTCTCCAGGTACCCACGAGTCCACTATCTGGATTCCTCATATCTCAAAAGAAGATAATCCTCTCCAGGTGTCCACTATCTGGACTCATCATATCTCAAAAGAAGATAATCTTCTTCAGGTACCCACGTGTCCACTATCTGGACTCCTCATATCTCAAAAGAAGATAATCCTCTACAGGTACCCACGAGTCCACTATCTGGATTCCTAATATCTCAAAAGAAGATAATCCTCTCCAGGTACCCACGTGTCCACTATCAGGACTCCTCATATCTCAAAAGAAGATAATCCTCTCCATGTACCCACGTGTTCACTATCTGGACTCCTAATATCTCAAAAGAAGATAATCTTCTCCAGGTACCCATGCGTCCACTATATGGATTCCTTATATCTCAAAAGAATATAATCTTCTCCAGGTACCCACGTGTCCACTATCTGGATTCCTCATATCTCAAAAGAAGATAATCTTCTCCAGGTACCCACGAGTCCACTATCTGGATTCATCATATCTCAAAAGAAGATAATTCTCTCCAGGTACCCACGTGTCCACTATCTGGACTCCTCATATCTCAAAAGAAGATAATCCTCTCCAGGTACCCACGTGTCCACTATCTGGACTCCTCATATCTCAAAAGAAGATAATCCTCTCCAGGTACCCACGTGTCCACTATCTGGACTCCTCATATCTCAAAAGAAGATAATCCTCTCAAGGTACCCACATGTTCACTATCTGGACTCCTCATATTTCAAAAGAAGATAATCCTCTCCAGGTACCCACGTGTCCACTATCTGGACTCCTCATATCTCAAGAGAAGATAATCTTCTCCAGGTACCCACGTGTCCACTATCTGGACTCCTCATATCTCAAAAGAAGATAATCCTCTCCAGGAAGCCACGTGTCCACTATCTGGACTCCTCATATCTCTAGAGAAGATAATCCTCTCCAGGTACCCACGTGTACACTATCTGGACTCCTCATATATAAAGAGAAGATAATCCTCTCCAGGTACCCACATGTCCACTATCTGGACTCCTCATATCTCAAGAGAAGATAATCCTCTCCAGGTACCCACGTGTACACTATCTGGACTCCTCAAATCTCAAGAGAAGATAATCCTCTCCAGGTACCTACATGTCCACTATCTGGACTCCTCATATCTCAAGAGAAGATAATCCTCTCCAGGTACCCACGTGTCCACTATCTGGACTCCTCATATCTCAAGAGAAGATAATCCTCTCCAGGTACCCACGTGTCCACTATCTGGACTCCTCATATCTCAAGAGAAGATAATCCTCTCCAGGTACCTACATGTCCACTATCTGGACTCCTCATATTTCAAGAGAAGATAATCCTCTCCAGGTAGCCACACGTTCGTAATAAGCACTATTCTCAATCTGGACGACACCCAGTGTACAGCCTTGTGACGCCCGGGATCCTTAGATCAGTGTGTTCTCACTACCTACGGAGCTAAGGTGTCAGCCACAAGCCCACACTAAGACTCCTTTTGATGTATTTTATGTGTATTACCGTTACACAAGCTATTAGAGGCGTGAGTCGTGAGTGTACGATACGCTATTTATAGGACAGTATTTTTCAGTATTTAATTAAAAAAATTTTACGTTAAAATAAAATAAGTATCACGCCAATAAAAACATATGGTTTAATTTTCTCATATGATGATATCAACAACTGTAGAATATCTGTTAAGAGTGTCCTGAAATTTCATGAAAACTTTTTCTCTTCATTTAAAATGTTTCTAATATAATGTCACTATGCTCATGATGTATATTCAACATTTGTTGAGGTCACCATGTGAATAAAATTAAACTCTATGTTTGTACTGTAGAAATATTTGATTTATTTTTGAGAAAAAAAGTTTTTCTACTGCAAAAACACTGGGTATCATCTGACTAATTGATTAAATAATGAAAAGGTATAATTGAAAATAGACGCACTGGAACTCTCCTGGGAAAAAGCTATAAAACTATTTTCAGAGCCCACAGCCTCTCGGATTAAAGGGAGGCAAGCTATCTCTGAGCAGCCTCTCTGATGAAAGGGAGGAAAGCTATCTCTGAGCAGCCACTTCGAAGAAAGTGAAGAAAGCTATCTTTGAGCAGCCTCTTCGAAGAAAGTGAGGAAAGCTACCTCTGAGCAGCCTTTTCGAAGAAAGTGAGGAAAGCTATCTCTGAGCAGGCGCTTTGATGAAAGTGAGGAAAGCTATCTCTGAGCAGCCGCTTCGATGAAAGGGAGGAAAGCTATCTCTGAGCAGGCGCTTTGATGAAAGTGAGGAAAGCTATCTCTGAGCAGCCGCTTCGATGAAAGTGAGGAAAGCTAGCTCTCAGTATCCTCTCCGATGAAAGTGAGGCAAGCTATCTCTGAGCAGCCTCTCTGATGAAAGTGAGGCTAAGGGATAATTTAGATACCAATGAACTTTTTTGACCGTTATGAAAGCTACAAGAACAGTTTTAAAATATTTAAGTGCAGCCATGTTATTTTCAACCATCATTTGTATAGATTGTATTAATCCTCTGTATCAGGCCTACTAACAAAGTAAAATGCTATTGATGTCGACAGCAAAACCAAATAATGTATATATTTTCTAAACGCTGGTTCCTACCATAGTCCTATCCTGGCTCAGCAATGATCACAAAGAAATGTCGAGGGTTTTATTAAGTTATCCAGCTGTGGCGTTCCGCGCACCTGACCAGGGTGTCTCACTACTCTCTCCCACGGGGGACGTGACATGTTGGCGACACTGACTGATATTAATTATTGTGCTTGGTGATGTTTACCGCACTGGCAGCAGAACATCTTTTGTACCGAAACGACCAGTAATTGGGAGGGACCAGAGGTTCGTGACAAGGGTAGGTTGGGGGGTGGGGGGTGGGGGGTGATTGAGGAATAGGAGGATAGATGATTGTGCCTCCACTTGACATAATGGCGTCATGCACCTCTATAACCACTTGATAGACACGTTTTTATCATGTACACTCGGCTAATAATGGGTACAAGCACAGAACACGTAAAAGAAACGCTCTAGTCCAGTATTTGCGAACCCCCAGATATAATGTATCTTCAACTTTGTACTCTCAGAGTTGATCGTGTACAACCAAGCCATACATATTCTATAATCAAAATATAAGGAAGAGAGGGATAGAAAATGACGCTCATAGATCGTATGTTCCTCTGCGTCCGGGTATCTTGTGGATAACGATAAATCTGGCCCTAATTATTCAGTATTTATTATTGAATAAAACATATTTAAATTTTACGAACACCCTAAAATGTCTTTATATACCCATAGTTGAATAACACTGGTATAGTAAATCTTTTAATAAATGTATCCTAGTAGAAGTCGAGAGAATAAACCACGGGCGTCTTTATTAGGTAAGGATGATCTGGTGGTTAGGGGTATGGTGTCAGACTTCTGTGCTGGGGTCCGGGGTTCAATCCTTGGGCCTTGAAAAGATTTATCTGATTATCAAACCCTTCCTTCCCCTCTGACAAGACATCTTGTGAATGTGGGGAGTACCAGACCTCCACCGTGGTTTGAATTCCACGTTAAATTGTAGGTCCTCCATTTCATCTCACAATCACCCTACCATTACACATTAGCGTAAGTGCGTACAACCCGAACAGGGTAGTAATACACGGTGCTAATAATAATAATAATAATAATAATAATATATTTCATCCTTAAAATCAACCTTCCTCAAACATCCTTCCAGAAAACATATAATGAAGAAAATGTTACATTCATATTGAACTATTTCATTTTCGTATAGCACTATCGTTTATGACCAATCAAGGTCATTTTCGTTAAACTCAAATACTATTTTAATGCCCTTAATATATTTGCGAGCTTAGGATAATAAAATGTTGACTTTTAGTGACAATGTAGTATTCTTATGCAATCGATTGAAAATTGCAGCGAGATATACTGGTCAATCGTGATCGACAATATACTGACTACCTAAGCGGGTAAACTACACAGTCGAAACCGTAGGTTTAATTTAAATATTAAAACATTTGTCCGTACAGGGATCATGGCCCCGAGTCTTTGGATTCATGTGGTTGCTTTAATATCTCAACATTTTGAGTGTCTATTGATATTAAAAACACACGTCTTACCTTTTCTTTCAAGTGACCAGGATACATACTTTATGGTTTTTGATCCGCGATTGTAGCGTATATGGATACTCTACAAACATGATTATTAAATAATGTTACTTACACAACTTCCCCCAATGAGACTTGGACTGTCCTACCCACTTCGACGTTCTCGTTAAACACGGCGTACCTTGCCTGATGACGTCATGACTAGGACGCTACAGATTCCCCCGACGGAAGGTTCGAGAGTGTTCCAAGATTAGAACTTTCTGGGCAAGTGTCAGCTGTTTCAAGCATGCAGTTTGTTTTTCTCCCTTTAACCATCTATGCCCTTCATTTGGATTCTCCTCTATCTGTCTACGTGATTACTTTCAAAGACATATTTCGCCTGTATTGGTGCGCATAATACCAACGTTGAGTGCTTGGGTGAGCTAAGCGTTGCCTTCAGGAAGGCTTGTGATCTCGTATTCAAAATTATCGTTCGGTTTATATTTGTTCTATGTAAACCTTTAAAGATTATCCTTTCAGATTAAATATTAAATAGTAGTTATTTATTAAAATATATTATATTTAAATGGTTAGCTATCATTATCCTATTTCTGAGGTCACCTTAATAAAATATGTTTAGCATAGCTGACCTCGTATTGAGGCCACTAGGTGACCTTAGCAGGTTTAATATATTTCCTTTCTATTTAAATGCCACCATATTCTGCATGGAAATTGATGGCTTTGTGTTATAAATTCTGCCATATTGAGTATGGATATTAATATCTCCTTTCTGTTTAAACTCCGCCATATCGGGCATTGAAATTAATGTATTTATTTTAAATACATACTTATTGGACGCAGATAGAAGTGATTTGTGTAATTTTGTCACCACCGCATCAAGTTTGATTATTAGTTACTCGTTTATAATAATATCAGTTGAGATTGGTTAGGCTCTCATTTATTATATGCCTTTAGATAATGTTCCGGCGTGGGCATTTTTAGTAAATTTACTATTTGCAGATTGCTGTTAACTATGAGTTTAAGCTTGAATAATATGTTGTAAGAGATGCATGTATGGCACCTTAGCTCAGTTGGTAGCATGACTGTCTACTGAGCTAATGATTCCGGGTTTGATTCCCGGCATGGCCGAAAAGTTTATCATTATTGTAACGTCTGGGTACTGGATGTTGTGCCTGTCCTATTTTTAAGTTAGATTATAAGGCATATACGACAGGTCTAGCAAGCCGGTAGTGGAAAATATATGGCTTGTACAAAAAAACTGTTCAAGGCCATAAGTGAAGGCAGTGATGTATGTAATAAAAAACAATATGCATTTACTATGGACGTTTAAATTGAGGTCTACCCTCTTGCCCGCACTTTGTGGTCCGTCCCTTCCCGCTGCATTCTCAGCCACTTGTTCTACTGTATTTGTTCAGATCTAATGTTTATCTAATCAATAAAATGTCAATTTGGAATCCACTTGCTTATTGTTCTCATTTGGGTGTATTTAGGTTCGGGGGCTACAATATAAGATGAGCACATTTATGAGATCTTCGCCAACTCTCATTAGGATAGCATAATCACTGCAGATTATTATTAGTAAAGGTGATGTGTCTTGGATGTGTACAGAATTGTACGGTGCTCAGTCAGTAAAGTGTTTGATAGCCAATCAAGTGTTTCAGGGTTTTTCAAATTATCCAGAAAACCACCTGAGAGAAATTGGGGTAGTCTAATTATTATAAAAACTAACATTTAAAAATTCAGAATACTTATGCAAGTGTTCATTGCGTTACACTACCAAAGAGACATAACAGCTCATACCAAATCTGCACGCAGTATAAAATTGGCTTTACTCACTAAATATTGTATTATATCTTCGCTCTTTTGTACTCAGAACTAAAGGAAACATAAACATAAAAAAAAACCTAATATGCTACAATTACTTGAATCGGTTATAATTTTTCAAAATTTATAATACTTTTAGAGCTCATACAATTTTCAATAGTTTAATGTAACTAGTTTTCAACAACAAAAATTGCTAACCATACATTTGTCTAAAATAATTTTTATGGATACTAAACAAATAAACAGTAAAATAAGGTTACACCATATTTTAAATTATGCCATATTTTTGAAGCTCTTTAAAGAGTATATTCTTTACTTGCCTTGAATATATAGAATTATTTATAAAGAAGACGATATAGAATTCTAGAGGTACGTTCATTTTAAGAAGGTCGTTGAACTATTCATATCATACTACATACATCTTTTGTCGTTTATCTTGGAAGAAATAGGTACGCCAGTTTTTCAAGCATTAAGTGAAGATGAATTGTACGAAACGCACTTTCGAAATTGGACTAATTCCAAAATAATTGCTATTTTAAAGAATATGTACATATAAAATTTAAACCTACAAATACAAACAGTAGAACTACATAACTAGCCAAAAAATAAAAGTAATATTTTTTTTAAATAATATTAATATTTTTTAAACATGTAAGGCACTTTATAAATCATGGTGGATTTCAATTGAAAAGTTATAGAGTTTTGAACAATTTAGAAGTTTATAGATTATTGAATTCTCTGAGCAATATTAACTTAAAATTATAAAATGATCTATTTTATTCAATATGAGTGATATTTTTTTGATACCCACTAATAATTATGTTAAGTCATGACTATTAATCTTAGAAAATTTGCTAAAATCACGTAAATTATGGTTTTAAATAAATAATCCAATGCCCTCTAATCATTATCCTCAATAGGAAGCCTACAATCGTCACATAGCAAGAAATGTTGAAAGTTAAGTTATTGTAAGTATTTAATAATTCTGAATTCCATTGTCACACACTGCTATAGGTGAGTGAGTATGTGGCTCAAATTGTTCCTCACTACTCACTTAGTTATTTAATTCTTAGTTCACTGCGTATAACCCGAACGGGTAGTAAGACGTGGTGCTAATAATTATAATTATAATAATCTTAGTTCACAATAATTCCACAAGCAATGTTACTGTATTCAGCCTTAAGCTTGGTGCTCATTGTCTGTATTCAGTCCTCAGATTGGTGCTCATTGTCTGTATTCAGCCCTCAGCTTGGTGCTCATTGTCTGTATTCAGCCCTCAGCTTGGTGCTCATTGTCTGTATTCAGCCCTCAGCTTGGTGCTCATTGTCTGTATTCAGCCCTCAGCTTGGTGCTCATTGTCCGTATTCAGCCCTCAGCTTGGTGCTCATTGTCCGTATTCAGCCCTCAGCTTGGTGCTCATTGTCTGTATTCAGCCCTCAGCTTGGTGCTCATTGTCCCTATTCAGCCCTCAGCTTGGTGCTCATTGTCCGTATTCAGCCCTCAGCTTGGTGCTCATTGTCTGTATTCAGCCCTCAGCTTGGTGCTCATTGTCCTTATTCAGCCCTCAGCTTGGTGCTCATTGTCTGTATTCAGCCCTCAGCTTGGTGCTCATTGTCCCTATTCAGCCCTCAGCTTGGTGCTCATTGTCCGTATTCAGCCCTCAGCTTGGTGCTCATTGTCTGTATTCAGCCCTCAGCTTGGTGCTCATTGTCCCTATTCAGCCCTCAGCTTGGTGCTCATTGTCCGTATTCAGCCCTCAGCTTGGTGCTCATTGTCTGTATTCAGCCCTCAGCTTGGTGCTCATTGTCCCTATTCAGCCCTCAGCTTGGTGCTCATTGTCCGTATTCAGCCCTCAGCTTGGTGCTCATTGTCTGTATTCAGCCCTCAGCTTGGTGCTCATTGTCCCTATTCAGCCCTCAGCTTGGTGCTCATTGTCCGTATTCAGCCCTCAGCTTGGTGCTCATTGTCTGTATTCAGCCCTCAGCTTGGTGCTCATTGTCCCTATTCAGCCCTCAGCTTGGTGCTCATTGTCCGTATTCAGCCCTCAGCTTGGTGCTCATTGTCTGTATTCAGCCCTCAGCTTGGTGCTCATTGTCCCTATTCAGCCCTCAGCTTGGTGCTCATTGTCCTTATTCAGCCCTCAGCTTGGTGCTCATTGTCTGTATTCAGCCCTCAGCTTGGTGCTCATTGTCCCTATTCAGCCCTCAGCTTGGTGCTCATTGTCCTTATTCAGCCCTCAGCTGTGGCCCTCCCTTGTGTTGACCACTCTGGCGTGTGGTGAGGCTCATGGTCGGTTGTTGTCTGGAGATGCACGTGATGAGAAATGATGACTAATGATCCGCTACGTATGAATCACTTGTGATGAACGAGTATTACACAGTGACGTAGAAAACAGGTAGCGTAGGATCGACCTTCATTTGTCACACTTACCGCACTGAACGGTTTGACATGTTCCTTCTCTTAGAACGTGTTTGTTTTCCCACGACATGGAACATGATTTTTCAAATCAGAGGGCACAATAGGGTGTTTTAGTAACTGTCAGAAAAACCAAACGTTTGAATATGGGAATAATATATTTATAATTATTTAAAATGCCGCTTTGTGAAACTTAATTTGTTTGAACATTACAAATTTGCTATGTTCAAATTTTCAACCTATGTTGGTTTTATTAATTGATTGGAATGAAATTGTATCTTTTTGGTGTCCGTATGTTTGTTCCAATAAATTCCTATACCAGTTCCAATGAAATTTGGAAAGAAAGTTCTTTGGAAGTGTACCGTAATACGTATGCTTATAGGTTTACGATATGGTTATTCATTTCAAAGTCATGGACGTTCTAAAAGTGTTTCCCTTTCGCACCTCAAATGATTTGAATTTAATTTTCTAGGCAATTGATTACGTGAGATTTACGATTATCGTTTATTCTTGATTAATATAACGTACTAAATATTATATATTAGTGTTATATCTAATTTGATCACTAAAAAAAATGGTGCATTAAAATTTTTCAAACTTTCTCTTATATCCTAACATAGCTTTGAACAAAATCTTCAAAAATAAGCTCTTTTCGAAAAATCAAACAGTTCTTGTTAATTACAATAAACACTCTCAATAATTTATCAATTTTAAACAAAATTGATCGAACCCTTTAAAAAAACGTTCAAAACTCAGTCATTTATTAACCACCCTCAAATTATTTAAAGATGTAAAAATAAACATTTTTGTTTTCATATAAGACAATTCACAGACACCCAATTTAAACTAAATCTTAAAAGCCATTTTCAAAAAATTTCAAATTTTATAAAATATTTTAGAAGTAGACTTTTAATTTATTTATTTTAGAAAATACAACATATAATATTATTATTTATCATGTAGAATAATGTTCATACACTAGCTTAGAATTTTTATTATTATTATGTTGTATACACTAATTTCACCGCGTATATACATTTATCAATAATAGTAAAAACAAATTTCTAACGAATAACCGAAGAACCAATAACGAAGACTGTATAGGAAAATATACCTGTTTTGGTACTTAAGATAATAGCCGGTGGAATTGAGGTATCTAGGACCCGAAATGTCAGAGCTACATAGAAATAGATATAAAACAATCATTGTAATAATCGTGAGTTAGATACTGTAGTGGATAGAAAATATGGTTAGCTATTATTACTTATGTGAACAGAACTTTACTCAAACATAAACTGTAATAATGGTGGGAGTTAGCTGAACGAGAGCATCCTGGTCTCTTTATTCAAGAGGCTGAGGTTTGAATTCAGATGGACGCTAATGAATGTTCTCCCCCAAGAAATTCAACTATTGATGACCACCGGGACGTCAACCCTATCCTGAGGCAGTTCCATCCAACCCTATCCTGAGACAGTTACATCTAATCCTATCCTAAGACAGTTACATCTAATCCTATCCTAAGACAGTTCCATCCAACCCTATCCTGAGACAGTTCCATTAAACCCTATCCTAAGACAGTTCCATTAAACCCTATCCTAAGACAGTTCCATCCAACCCTATCCTAAGACAGTTCCATCCAACCCTATCCTGAGACAGTTCCATTAAACCCTATCCTAAGACAGTTCCATCCAACCCTATCCTGAGACAGTTCCATTAAACCCTATCCTAAGACAGTTCCATCCAACCCTATCCTGAGACAGTTCCATTAAACCCTATCCTAAGACAGTTCCATCCAACCCTATTTTGAGACAGTTCCATCCAACCCTATTCTGAGACAGTTCCATCAAACACTAGCCTAAGACAGTTCCATCCAACCCTATCCTGAGACAGTTCCACCCAACCTTATCCTATCAAAGTATTGGTCTACACATTCTTTATCAAAGGTGAAATAGAATAAGATATCTAAAACTAAGAAATTTATTGAAATCCTATTCATCTCGTTTATTTGTAGAGGAGAATGGAAAGAGCACCTTTTGATAGTACGATATCAAATATCAGATAGGCCTACGTCTACTCTTGAACCTTATTTCTAGAATACTTGCAAAATATCAAGTAACGCACGCCTTTAAATGTGTTCATGAATTAAGTAAAATATTTCATTTTGTCAAGTAATAAAGAATTTGGTATAGTAAATAGGTCTAGTAAATATTATTATGATCTGAATAATTGTACAAAATATACTCGCAATAAAGTTACGGTTCTAAATACTAAGTGAAATTTAAAGTATCCATTGAGTCCTGAGTCCATAGGGAGAGTTTTCGCGAGTGTTTACGCACTACGATGACTTCAACACTTACGGTCTGAGAGTCTGTTTCGACCCAGTCCCAAGTGCAGTAGCCACTCTGGAAGGTCACATGATAAGGATGTGACGTCACTAATAAAGTTGCCATAGAGGTCAAGGAATTCAAGAGAAGAAGGAAGATGGCCTCCATATAGGGTTGTGATCCAATTGGCCGATAGGGACAGGGCCCTTAGGTTCCGCAAAGTCTTGATATCTTCGTCTATGTCTGTAATCTAATGAACGGTTGCGAGACACATTTGTTGTAAACTTTGTTTATTCTTAAATGTAGCCAGCTTTTCTTGCTTGGTCCAAATATGAACTAGCTTATACGCTAGGGCTATATTTTAATAATACAAAGGTTTATAGCTACATTTCAGGATAAATCGAGTGCATAAATAGCAAAATAGGTCAATAGAAATGCAGAGTTTGTGTCATGATCATTTATCAAACCCATAGTTATTTTTAAACTCAAAATATTCAAACTTTTGTATATGAATGCCTAAAATAGAAAGAAACTTATCCAAAGAAAGCAAAGATATTCTAACTATATCTATACAACGATTCTGTTAACTTAATGAAATGTATTCACTCAGCCTGGACTAATAGTTACACGGGACTTGTTGCTATCCAAGTATCTTACCATGCAATCCACCAATGTTATATTGTCCAACAGCAGCAAGACCTCCTGGCTGCCGATAGCTCCCTGACTCTTGCTGGCAGCTTCTCTCATTAGGCCCAACACATCATTGCACAGGTCATTATCCACATATATCGTATCATCCCAATGGCAGTTCCAATCAAATTCCAACATGCTCAACTTGTGTTCCTGCACTTCCTTCTCCTGTTTTTGTGAGGAGTTTAACTCCTTCAAGAAGCAACCAATAAAGGAGTATCGTACCTTTCGGTTGAGAGCCGTCGTGAAGTTGGTAGGAGGTACGTCTTTAGGATCCACAGTTCGCCGGCAGAAACACATGTCCCTGGTTCTGTACAGGTCTTCCGATGGGGTCCACACCACGTGACTGTATATTCTCTCTCTAACATGGTCTTCAATACTGTTCGTGTGCGGTTGTTCGCATCTTATGAGGTCATCATTCAGTTCTTTCTTGCTCATATCTATACTAGCGCACTTGAGATTTTAAATGTACTAATCCTTCACTATGTCTGCATAGTAGCTCTGTGTTTTAGAAATAAACTAGGTACCATTAGCTGATATAGACATAGTTCTTAAAAACAATATGACAATTGAATAATGTAAACAAATTAAATGGTACTATAGAAACGCATCACTATTATTGTTAAATATATCTTTAACGAAAACATATAACAATAAACCTCATAAAAATAGCTACGTAACAAAATTTTCACAATGATTTGTAGTAAGTAGCTGTTATCATGGTTACCTGTACACTACATTTTAGAAAGCTTATGTCCATCATTTACCTACTGTTTTGCTTGTATAGTTTATACTCTGCCTATTATATATTGCAGTTTCTAATAAGTACATGCTACACGATTGCAACTACATAATATGTACCTAATATCAATGTAGGAACAATGATCTATTTCACTAGCTTCTCACAAATATGCTCTTAACGTTAGCAAGAAGGCTACGCTTTATAAGAACAGATTGCAATTTTGCTATCGGGCTGCATACAAGGCGTGTCAAAATCCTTTTATTCTAAGGATCCCAATAAAAAAAAAGTGGAAACATTTAGTGGGGCACATTTTAAAAAATCAATGCTATCACTACATTTGGTAAAAAGAATACCATCTTAATGCCTTATCATCACAAAAAAAAGAAGAATAACTCCAATATATTGAATAATAAGACTCACTCTAGGTTTGTCTACAAGAAATTTGAAACCTTTTATTTGCAGCAATGGTGTGAAGGTCGGGACTTAATCCTGTGCTGAAGTCACTTTTCACCCGTCAGTTAAGCCAAGACCTCTAGGGTGTTTGGTTTCATTTCATATGAGAAAACAATTGTTAACATACGTACGTGCTGTCAAACGTGGCATTTATCTGGGGAGAAAGTTGAACAACTTATGGAAATTGATCCTTTACGAAGAAAGAGTATACATTTGATAAACTAATCCCACGTGTCAGATTGTCTAGGTCAAGCCAAATTACCAATCATCACATTCTAGTGTTACAGTTTTACGACGTTTATAAAATATATACAATGTTGCATTGTATGCTGGTTCATCACAAGGCTCATGAATAGAGCCGCATGTTTGACATGATCACTATATGCAATGTTGCAGTGTATGCTGGTTCATCACAAGACTCATGAATAGAGCCGCATGTTTGACATGCTCACTATATACAATGTTGCAGTGTATGCTGGTTCATCACAAGGCTCATGAATAGAGCCGCATGTTTGACATGCTTACTATATACAATGTTGCAGTGTATGCTGGTTCATCACAAGGCTCATGAATAGAGCCGCATGTTTGACATGCTCACTATATACATCCGTCCGAAAACACATTCCGACACATCTAGGCTGTCAAACTTGATTTTAAAATACTATGGTGCTTGGGTGAATCATAAATAAATAAACCAGTCTCTAGAAATGGTCCCAAACTATAAAACATAAATATAGTTTGTAATACAATATTGTGAATTATACACAAAGTATGTGCACATTTATATGAATGATATAATATGACATTATGCTTTAAAAATAGATGGTATAATTTTGAATAATAATACAACTTAAAAAATACCAATTTAAATTGACTTTTATTAAAATTGGATCAGTTAATACACTAAGAATTATTACTTTGCATAGTAATGTTTAATTTCTAAACAAAAGATTTAACACTTTCAGTTATGGAATGTTTATTCATGTTTGAAGATATTATTGGAATGATGGCGATTACATTGTATTGCCCTACCTATATAGAGCTCCCCTTGTGAACCAATGACTTAGATTCTATTTACCTACTACCAGCTGGTGTCTACTACAAATTAGCTTTGTTATTTTTAGTATTTTAAATTAACCGCAGGGAAAATTTAATAAAATATTCAATTGAGTTTAAATAATAATCCTGTATTGGTTTAAATTGTGTTACAAAAGAGTAAAAAGAGGCCGACTAAAACATAATATAAAAATAGAGATATAATTTGGACATGTGTTAAAAACTGAAATTTCTTATGAAGATTAAGCTATAACTTCTCTTTACATAATATATGAACTCTACCCTGTTGGTGCCAATAAAAACAATTGTGTGGAACTTTGCACTGACATTCTCTATCTATTGCTTAAAAATGGCAATATTTACTCAACATTTGTAATGCATGTGAAACAAAATAATATACACGAGCAAACCCAAGTACAAATTACGATATACTTACATAAAACATTTTCTAACTCCAGGTTTTAAATTTTATAATTTTATTTTTAGAGAATTAAGGTCCTCATTTGTATATTTGGACCAATACAAAAAAAGATATCTTTTGGGCTCACAAGGGTCAACACTTAATATTAAAATTTTGACTCCTGGCTAAAAATGTTGACATTTTACTAGAGGTTGCACAGCTTATGGTTATCGCATTGCTATTAAATTCCTCGTTTATAAATTTAGGCTAATAAAATAGGTAAATATTAACTATTGAATCTAAAATGATTGATATAAATCATTGCTGTACAAACATTTCGCCTGAGAGGTTAAAGGAAAAAGAACATACTCTTTTTTAGAGACATACTTACTCTATCGCATTAGATAATTATTGCGTTAAAATTTAAGTAATATCTCTCTATAACTAAAGGTCACAACATTAAATTAATATATTTGCCAATATCTCAGAAACTATTGGTTTTATAAAAATATATTTCAAATAAAAGTATTTTATTTTTAATAGTACTACAATTTTGCGATGCTAGTTATTGCGACCGTAAAAAAAAATCTAGCCTGAAACGCTGACGGGTGTAGACCCTCCGAACCCTAAAAAGTGGCATTTGCAATGCCGTCTGTCTGTGTGTCTTTTTAACCCCAAAATGAAGAGTAGTATAATAAAAAGCGGAAAGAGAAAAAAATCAGTTTTGTCAAAAACAGCTCTAATGATTTTGATTAAAATTCTTATCTAGGCGTTGATTAAGATCATAAATAAACTGGCTACTCTAACTTTCCCATGAAAATTACTTTTAGGGTACTTTACAGAAGCGGAAATTTCCGTATCTCCGCAACTATTTGAGATACTAAACAACTTATAATTGCAAAATTGTAGTACTATTAAAAATAAAGAAAACTTTTATATGAAAAACATTTTTATAATACCAACCGTTTCTGAGATAATGCCAACTATATTAATACAATTTTGTGAGCTTAGTTGTGATGAGACACTATTTAAGTTTTAACGCAATAATTCTCTAATGCCATAGAGTAAGAAATAAGTAAGTCTTTCAAAAGTGTATGTTCTCTTTCTTTCAACCTCCTAGGGGAAATGTTTTTATAACAATGATATATCGTCACCCGAGAATGCAAGTGTTCTATCTCCAAAATGGTTAAATTTGAGATATTTGGTGTATACGTTTATTTAGAATGCATATGATCCACCTGTGGTGAAATTGAGACTATTAAATAATTATTTAAGAAGATACAAGCTCGAGTTGTCTTCTAGTAACATTGGTTTTATACACAAGGTCAAACTTCAATGCTCTTTTACACAAAAGTGAAAAATTGGACATAGAACACTTGCATTCTCGGGTGACGATATCTCTATCATTTTATATTCAATAGTCAATATTTACCTATTTCATTGGTCAAAATGTATAAATAAGAAATTTAATAGCAATGCAATATTCATAAATTGTGCAACCCCAAATAAAATGTCTAAAATTTTAAACCGTAAGTCTACATTTTAATATGAAGTGTTGACACTTGGGGACCCAATATCAATATTTTTATTGGTCCAAATATATAAATAATGACATTAATTCTTTAAAAATAAAATTACGAAATTTAAAACCAGGAGTTAAAAAAGGTTTTACGTATGCCTAGAGCAATTTTTTCTCGGGTTTGCTAGTGTATATTATATTATGAATTTTGGGTATATATGTCATTTTTTTTAAACATTAGAGCGAGAAAGTCCGTGTGGATTTTTGTACCATTTATTTTAATGGTTTTAAAATCAACTCTTAATGCTATTAATGATAGTGAAAAAGGTACGATTAACGAAACTGAAAGAAGGACTGTCTCTAACTAGGAAAGCGTCAGTGATGTCATAGGGTAGCTATTTGAGGACAGGTTTTCCGCCACTGTTGACCAAATTATGATATTTTATTCTTATATAACTTACGACCGGCTCGCAAGTTCATATTAATTGATTGATATATTTATTAAACGCAGGAGATGATCACATTATATTTAAGAATGCCATTGGATCTCACGTTAAGGTTTGGATATAATATTTGATTATTTTTAATACCCATAATCCAATAGTGAGAAGCCGTTTAAAAAAAATACACCCTCCCCATTGAACCATGATTCTAACCCTGACCTCCTCACCACCATCCACCCTGTATATTGTAGAGTGACGCCTTTAGATGATGGGACAATAGATAAGGGGAAGGAAGGGGAGAGTGAAGGGTGGGTGACAACCTCTCTAATATGTGAACAAATTCTGGGGCCTACTGTACCGACCCTGCTGTTCACACTAGGTGTTCAAAAACACAGTTATATTCCATTCACGGTAGGAGTTACTTTCTGAAAGGTCTTTTTTCCTACCAATATCCCACTATATAGTAGATCTATGGTAGGGAAAAAGGCCTTTCAGAAGTCAATTCCTACGGTGAATGGGATATATAGCTATCGTGGAGTTTTTAAGCGGAAAAGTGTCTGAATTACGTATAGTTCTCATTCATAATATAATAAGATTATTTTCTTTGATATAAATATAGTTTTTATCGCCACGTCCTGTTAACTGTTCAAGTATACACATGTATGGTAACGTACGCTAATAGAGTAGGGATGAGGAAGGAATCATTTTAGAGAATATGTACTCGCATTCGTGTGGAAGAATAGTGGGACACCATCTAGGAAAAAAACACCCTTAGTAGACCCAACCGGGACTTGAACCCTGATGTTTCCGTATTCAGCAAACTAGTCTAACACGAGGATGACGCATTAGATCATTTTGTCACTGAAGCGAGTGAGGATAAATAGCCCAAGTGAAAATATTCAAGTAAAAATCCAATTGTAGTTTGTAGGTAGGTTTCTTACACAATAAAATGGACGTTGACAAAATGTATCTGTACACCGATTAGAAATATCTTATTGGCATTTAAACCACATATTAAAGATGACAACTGGGGAAAAGGT
Source organism: Timema douglasi (assembly GCA_901482245.1). Taxonomy (NCBI): domain Eukaryota; kingdom Metazoa; phylum Arthropoda; class Insecta; order Phasmatodea; family Timematidae; genus Timema; species Timema douglasi. Next base: position 19,657 of record CABEEJ010004909.1, read on the forward strand.
TGTTGGTCCCCTACCAGCCAGCCGGGGGTTGAATCAAATCTGGGTGTACTGGGCTTTTATTTCACAAATTGTTTTCTACTTCTCCTCCACCTATTAGCGGATAAGCTTCCACACTCTAAATTATCCTCTCCTTATTCCTAACTCGAGTTTAACTATGTGGAAAACATTTATAAGTGTTAAGACGTGGATTGTGAGAATCCCCGACAGGTTGGTAACAATATTTCAATACCATGGGCGCTAAACACGTTGAAATGGTCTTTACCGTATATTATCTATGTGGAACGAAAGTTAGAATAATATAACCATTGATATTTTCCATGGAACCTTTGACTATCACTGAGAGAGGTTTTCCATCTTTTCTCCGCCAAACTCGGTGCATTTTATTAATTCTTAGCCTATGTCCATAATGCATTATGTTCTGGAGAGGCCTATCAGGTACTAAGACAATAACTATGTCTACAATATTATTCTACATTTTCAGTAACTTACTATAGTACTAGTAGATGTTACCTTTATTGGTGAGCGCGGGAACTGAATCACAGGTTTATCTAGTCATGTTTGCCAGTGACAAGGAGGTCAAGGCTCTTGATCTCATGCACTTTATTGAGAGTGTTTTTTACCAAATGTTTTCCCACTCTCCCTCCACGCAAACGTAAGTAAATTTAGTATGAATTCTATCTTCCTCATTTCCACACCCCTAGCGTAATTATTATATTAAGTTTATTATTATTAGTTCAACAGATCCATTGCCTTGTCCAAATTGACTCCTCCAACATATCCTATCAACAGCCTCCTTTATTAGATCATGAAATTTCATCCTCTTTACTTTTTTGAGGTCAGCCTTCACCTTCATTCATCGCCTTCCTGGTCCCATTTCCCCTTCTACTCTGCCTTCTATGACATCACTCAATAAGTAAATTATTATCAAAATGTGACTCGTCTAATTGCCTTTCTTCATAGTATCACCTGCAGCATAGTTCTCTTTTCATTTACTATTCTTCGAACGGCTTCATTAACTACCCGATCTCTACAATTCATCCTCTATATTCTTCTCCTGCACCACATCTCAAAGATTCCCAAATATTGCTTCTCCCTTTTCACTAGCGTGATTAAAATTGTGTGTATCCTGGTCGAGTATTAAGACGCGGTGGGTAAAAAGAAAGGAATTATCTAGACCCCTATCACAAATTGAACTAAGTCAATTAAAACCGTGATTGTGTGAGAGATTCATCAACTTCTCACATTGATAACAATAGAAAGAAACGAACACGTTACCAAACTCTCGAACTCTGCTGCGATTTCATTTCCTTTCTGCTTTATTTTTTATCTACTTCACTTCTTCTTCTCCTTAGTTTTTTTTTTCTGGTTAGTATCTTGGTCGGATTTGGTATTCGCTGAATTGGCCACTTTGCTCCGGTGAAGATGCGCGGTGTTGATAGACACTTGGGACCTTCCCAGTCGGTGTTCTTCAGACACACAGCCACAAATCACGACCTAGAGATCATCGTGTTTCTCCAGACTCAGCCAGAGTCAGTCTTACACGCAATCTTACTAAACTAATTGAAGGTCATAGCTAGTCTAAAATCTTCATTATTCGACAAACTTTTGGCGGGTGTAAATATAGGCGTGGCTTTATTAAATAATGATGGATTAAATAGTTAAGTTATTATATTTGTTAATTAAGAACATAGCTGCATATAAATACCATATGTAACAAATATAATTACGGTTATAGACACATATAAATATCACATATAGCAATTATAATAGCTTTGCTATTTAATCCATTATATACGTGCACTCGTATAGTTGCAGGCAGCAAAAAGCCAACTACCTAGTCGCCGGTAGCTGCGTTATCTATAGCTTGCGATTCCTTATAGATCACAAATTTGTAGCCAACGATCGCCGCAAGTCCATCACAGACTATGCCTTAAAATATGAGCGAAGAATGGTATTTGCCGCGGGACGATTCCTGGAGAGCTCAGTGGTTAGAGCATTGGCGTAGTAAGCCAAAGGTCCCGGGTTTGACTCCAGTGTCAAAGTATGATTTTTCAATTTAAAGAATATGAATTAAATAATGTCGAAGATATATATTCTTATGTTGGGGATACAGACGCCACCGACATATTTACACTGGTGTCAGTTTCCACTGAGCTATTAAATAATATTAACAACAGTGTTTCATGTTTAGGAATATTCGATAACACCTGTGGGTGGTAGACATTTAACAGCATATCTTACAGGTAACTTTGTAAAAGTGGAACCGTAAGGTTTTGGGTCAGTTTCATAATAAGACTTGGTACGCTTCAAGGACGGTACTATAGATACAGGAAGACTGCAAAACTGGCCCATTCCATTATATACTAAGTGTGTCCTGTAATTTAATTACAACCATTTTTCTGCATTTAAAAGCTTGTCATCTAATGCCGCCAAGTTCATGATATATTCTACAACTGTTGATTTCACCCTGTGAAGAAAATTATACTCTGTATTTGTATAGAAGAAATGTTTGATTAATTTTTACCAAAATTTTCTTTCTATAAAAACCGCAAAAACACTTACCTTTACTCGTGTTAACTAGATCCCCACTTTAATTTTAGTTAATGATGATATTCCATTCCCAAGTTAATTTTCTTTACCTGACAACCATCTTTGTTCAAGTTGACTTGTGACTTTCTAGAGTAAAAAGTAATCATTCCTAAGATCACGATGCAAAATGTTTCTTTCTTCTTTATGCCAGCAACTTCTTTGAGGCGATTGTGAGTCAGACAAAGAGAGAGAGAGCGAGGGAATTGGCGGGGAAGGAAGTCACAGAGAAAGAGAAAGAGAGAGAATATACCAGAATCGCATTTGGGAGGAGTTGAATCCGTCGTCATCGTAAAAGACAGCATCTAGCAGTCGTCGGGAGGTAAGGGAGGGAAGTCCCATGTTTCATTCTGGAGTACGGGGTTCACTTCTTGAGTTAATCAGGACTTGTCTCAAAGGGTGACCCTATGAAGGAGGAGGGAGGCTTATACCGTGATCTTTTCTCTTCTCTATGCTAATCCAGATCCTAATGTCGACCTCGAAACCCAACCCGATAACAATCATTACTTTCCGCTGACTTTTTACGTTTTTTCTATGGAATGGGTTGGTAAAAAGAGAGGGGGGAGGGGATTAAACTGCTCTCCCATCAAAGATTGGCGATGTTGGGAAGACGGCTTTACACATTCGAAACTACAACCACACCGGAGGGCCCACGGACTAAACGTCGAACTCGTCTAATCTAGGGTGAGGGTGACGGGGAGGTCAGGGTTCAAATCCTGGTTAGGAGTACTGAGGGTAAATTTTATCAAATGAGTTTTCAATTTACTTAGACACAAATGTGGTTATATTTAATCACATTTATATAATTATATCTTCCCTAGTCCTATCTTGAGCTAGTAGTTCTATCCAGTCCACCTCATTACACCCTAGCTTGAGCTAGTTCTATCCAGTCCACCTCATTACACCCTAGCTCTATCTTGAGCTAGTTCTATCCAGTCCACCTCATTACACCCTAGCTTGAGCTAGTTCTATCCAGTCCACCTCATTACACCCTAGCCCTATCTTGAGCTAGTTCTATCCAGTCCACCTCATTACACCTTAGATCCTATCTTGAGCTAGTTCTAACCAGTCCACCTCATTACACCTTAGTCCTATCTTGAGCTAGTTCTATCCAGTCCACCTCATTACACCGTAGTCCTATCTTGAGCTAGTTCTAACCAGTCCACCTCATTACACCTTAGTCCTATCTTGAGCTTGTTCTAACCAGTCCACCTTATTACATCCTATATATTTAAGGTCCATTCTAATGTTATCCTCCCATCTACGTCTAGGTCTTTCCAATGGTCTCTTCCCATTGGATTTGCCAGTCAGACTCTGAACACGCTTCTAAAATCTCCTATTCACGCTGCATTTCTTGCCAATATTAATATACAAGAATGGACCATCCTAACAATGTATGGTGATGAGTACATGGTATATATCTCATCATTATGTAACCTCCTCCAATTCCCATATCTTCAGCCCTTTTTGTAGTAAATATCTTCCTAAGTACTTTATTTTCGAACACACTAAATTTGTTTTCATCTTGTAAGGAAAGGGACCACGTTTTACACCCTTATAGAGCAATCGGTAAAGTTATTGTTTTGTATATTCTGTGTTTTACATTCCTTCAAAGCACGAGAGATATCAACAACTTACTGACAGAGTAATAGCATGCATTCCTTGACTCTAATATTGTCCTAGTTTCCAATTTAATATACTGTATTTATTGCCAGTTAAAATTGTTACTAAATATTTAAATTCGTTAACTCTCTCTAATGATATGTTGTTCAGAGTAATCTTTAAATTATCGTCCTCAATGTGTGTTCTCCGTGTGATCATATACTTAGTATTTCCAGCGTTCACTTCTAAACCTACTTCTTTACAATCCCCTAATAAAATGTCTGAATTTCTTGCAACAGCTTCCTTAATATTGACAAAGAAAGATAAATCATCTGCATATTCTAATAGCTGAACAAGAATAAAAAATTAAATTTAAATTATTTTAAGTTAAAGTTATATGGAAGGAAAAGCGATATAAAGACATTTATTTTCAATTTTGATGACAAAAACATTTGTTGACAGAAATAAATAAAATACCTTATTGCCTTAGAGAAACTATTTAGTTTGACTTTCTGACAATTGTAGCCTCAACTGGTTTCTTGAATATTTGCCATGAGCACAACGGAGTTTGCTAATAAACTTTTGAACGAAGATATAATTTAATGTTCAAACCACATGATTCTAATGACAAATATATAAGAACTGTTGATAGTTCTATGTCTATACTACTAAACTAATGTAGCCTACTTACTGAACAATATTTTATTCAAGAATCAAATAACCAAAGCTATTATTTATACTTTTAGTGAGGATTACTCCATATAAATATATTCTGAAAATTTAAAAATGACACCTGAACACGGGAAGGTCCCGGGCTCGATTCCCTTGTTCAGGTGTTATTTTTAAATTTTTGGAGTAGAATATTTTATTTGTTTTGACAAAACATAATTTTTGTTATAAAAACTGCCAAAGTATGGACTTAGACTCGTGTTCCCTTCAATCCCAGTATGATGGAGGACTGGTAGCAAGGAAACGTGAGAAAGATCACAATAAGTGCACCCGCATTTGTTCGGAGAGCGTATAGGAAGACCACAGTGATAAGGTCCATGAGGAAACCCGTAGGTTAGCCAGCCTGGGTTGGAGATTTGACCTGTCCGTCAATGGTTAACAAGTGTAATGTGAGTCTAACGCCCCATAGCCCGTGACCACCTGCCCCTGCTTACTAAGTCGGTACCACCACGTAACACTCGGTGTACCTCCAAATCTGACTATAGTTGTGGAAGGTATACACAGACAACTAAAGAGAGTCTAAAATGTTGGGAAAATAATTTTTTATATCTAGTAAACGGAAATAAATTTGACATTAAACAAAAATTAAAGTCTCAATTTGAAAAAGAAAATAATTATTTTCAAATTAAATTTTGGAATCTTAAAAAAATAAATGTTTGATTTTAACTTCTTGTTAATAAGTCAACAACCCGAGGGTTGATTTTCAACCATCAAGAGCTGGGAATGCACTCAGGTTAGTGTGGCTTGAACCATCTGGTTTGAACACTATTTGGTGGGGAGGGGGGTTCAGAAAGTACGGTGGTTCCCTATTACCTTCCACAATTACTTTCTATGAGTGAGCGTTAAAGGGCCAACCAATTCTTTATTCTCACATACCTTCCAGGGTTCTTTTACTTGCCAACATCAACATAGGGCTGAAGGCTTTCCTTCCCATCCATAGGAGGCTGTGCTACAGATTTCTATCGTCCAACCCGTCTGGGTTCGAACCCACGAACATCTGGTCCTGAGGCGAGCACTTTATCCCAAGACCACCGAGGTCATCTGTTTTTATTTATGTTCAAAAAATAAGTGTCAGGATTTCTAGACTGATTTTAATTGTTTTTTTGTACAACACTACCCACATCTGTGTTCACATGGGCAAAAACATCAGTTTCATCAAATATAATTTTTCTCAAACGGAAATTTCTGTGTTTGAATCCCAGTAGGTTGTTCCAAGATTTCCTGATTATTGTTTTCCACTATTCCTCCACGCAAATGTGTGTACATTTAATGTACATTCTACCTTGTGTATATCTACTATAATTGTGTAGTAATGCGTATAGCCAGGACGTGAAAAGATTGTTTGGCTGCCAAAACTGTTGTTATTTTTCTCTTGCATTTCACTCACTACTCATTCGGGCTACACTTAATATATTAATCACGCTAATGTGATAGGAATCAGGAGGTAGAATTTAGCGGAAGTGTGTGAAGTAAGAGTGGAGGAATCATTTAACAAAAACCACTCTCAGTACACCCAGCCGGGATATGAGCCCCGATACCTCCCCTGTCAGGAAATTAGACTAGACGAGCTCGATACCGCCATGAGTCAAACACCTGGCCCTAAACTCATACACCGATTGCAACCTTCAAACAATTTATCCACAAGTATTATTTTAAATAATACGAGCAAATCAGAAATATTATTAGCTACTTAATTTCTAGGTAGAGAGATCGGAAATACATTTGAGAAAAAATGCACCATAGCAAAACGATGTTAAAAAAATTCAGTAAACATCACAGTGGGAAAGATTCCCTAAAATACTTCGGGGCTTGAAAGGAGTCAAATTCTGACCTCCTGGTTCAGAACAAAACCCCTTTATTACAACTGCATCATACCAATACACGAGGGGAGCTTATCTAATATTTAACCATGTTCTTTTATGGGTTAAGCCCACCATTTTATTTCAAGATGGTGGCTATATAACATTACTTTTTAGACTTTACTTAACTTCTGCTCATTGGATTTTTATTGGACCAGCTTTGAAAGTAACCAACTGTAAAGAAAATGGCAGCTATAGAATACCACGTTTTAGCTCATCCAGTACTCTAACCCCTAAACTATGGAAACCTGACAATGGGAACCAATAATAACTATATCGCTATAGATTTTGTTGTTATATTATTTAATAGTTATTTATTTCACAGTTATTTGTCTATTTTTAGTAAAACCAAATTAACATCATATTTATAATTCCTTTAACATTGGATATCAACATCTATTTTTATTCTTGGGTGTACGTTATAAACAAGTGCGTCACACGAAATATATTTGATGGGGGGGGNATGAGTCTCAAATTCTAGTCGTTTTGAAATTATAAACATTCCTAGATGAACAGGCAAATTTGATAGCACCGAGGGGGTCTGTGGGAATATGGAATATTCCAGAGGTAGTATGGAGGTCAGGAGGTTATTCCCTGGAAAAAATGTAAATTTGAGGCGATAATAAGGGTTTTGATTCTAGCTTTCAAGAAACTGTATTTTTAAAGTTGTTAGTGAGGGATTTTTCAAGTCAGAGGTATTATTTGTTTTGACATTCATCATTACCTGTAAGAAAACTAACAAGTTTCAGTTCGTAAAAACCCCCGGCTTTATCAACCTCCCTAAGGCTACTAGTGTCTAGTAGTAGTAGTAGTAGTAGTAGGTAGTGACAACGGTGCTACTAACCAACTTAGATAAACTAAGGTTTATATACTCGTACAATCTCCTGCAGAAGGGATCTCCTTTCAATGTTTGATGAATTAAGAATCTGGGAACTTTTGAAGAATAAGGCTCGACAGTTGGGAAATTTAAAATTTGTCTGTAGAAAACTGCAGTAAATAGCTTTCACTGTCGAAAGTACTGTGGTATAAAGTAACTCTAGAATTTATCAACTAATATCTTGACTCTCCACAAAATTTCCTACTTTCAACTTTTCCCCAAAAGTGGAGGGGGTGAGCCCCCCCACCATACCTATTCTCCTCAGCGCAACACCCCTGATTATAAAACACATACCGTGCGAAGAACAGGTAATTATCTAATAAATAATAATGATAAAGACCTGCTTCGTTGGTTTTATGGTCTAAGGCATCACTCTCGCGACAGATTGACCTTCCAATGACGGGGAGCTTGAGGTTCAAATCTCGGTCGGGTGTATTGGGAGTGCTGTTTTCTAACTGTATTTCCACTCTCCCTCCACGAAAGTGCGGACACACTTCCTCTTAATTCAACCTTCACTATCCCCATCATATTAGTGTAATTAGTGCATTTGTGTCCAGCCCTAATGGGTTGTAAGACGTGATGCTAAAAACAATGATGATAAAATACTTTAATATTCTTTTTTGTTGATCTAGATTCCAATAGCCACGGAAAAAGTTTCTCTGCAAAGTATCGACCAATCAAGCGCGATCTATTCAGCCCTGCTCCATTTTCTCGTTGTGATCGTTTAAAGCCAGCTCGCACAAGAGAGCCTGTAATCCTGTTAAAACAAGTTGAAAGTCTTTCAACACGAGCGGTGGGTATCAGGAAGTCGGTAAAGGATCAAGAAGTGTTCAGGACCCAAATCCTCGGTCATTCCACGGCTAAGTGTCCGGTCAGAGCGTGACTTGAAATACGACCGAGCTAACTCCACTCTTTGACAAATAAGCCGAGAACACTTTCTTTTATTTTAGTTTGCACCCGCGAGCAATGGGGGGAAGGTTCGTTCTAATGACTTGGGAAAAACCTGCCTGCGAAGACTCGCACTCATTTGTCTAGAACACGTGGCTTTTGTTTTATCTTCAATAATCTATTTGACTGTGACTTGGTCGAGAATAAGAAACCCTACCTTTCCTCCTCATAAATCTCCTGTTTCTAATCTTACATTCAAAGATTTAGTTTAATAATCCCCTAGAATGTATAAGTAATTGACTGACAGTTCTCTTTTTATTTTTCCAAACTATATAACCAATATTTTTTGTAAGAAAAATTACTAAGCGTTTGCGTTTTAGCTAGTTCTATTTTAAAATAGATCATTTAGGTCCGGTCTTATACATATTAACATATTAACCTGGCCGATACATTTTTTTATCTGGTCGATAAGTTAAAAATGCGTCTTATGACTGCAAGATAGTATTTATCCTTTTATCCAACACATTTTTATCGGGAGGTGTAAGTACTTGACACATTTTATCTGAAAGTTATAATGGCTGTTGCCATAGTGACGCGTTGTTTTTCATGAGGTTTCACCTATCAAAATCTGTTTTTAGGTTAAAATTTTGGTTTGCGTGTTTAGTAAGCACAGGGTAAGGTTCCAACTGTTTACAAAGTTATAACATTTATTTCACACATTTACATAAACTGACAAGCCATTTGTAGAGTTATATTTATATAAGAACAAATTATTTAAATGTGAGTACAATAAATGAAATTTTGTAAACCTTGTACCCAACTATTGCCTACATTTTGGCAGACACCGAAATTAGTACTTGCAAGACAGCTTAGCTTCTGCATCTGCGCCCACGTGACGCCATCCGTTTCCTCGCACTCGTTTAGCCGCCATTATTTAACAAATATTGAGCCTTGTCACCACTCGCTAGGTTGTAGCGGTAGCAGCAGGGTTTATACGCATGCGCGCACCAGTAAAAAAACAGTACCAACCTTGCATTTTCTGCATACAAATATATGTATCCTACCTATAGCTATCCGGCTGATAAATTAATAATACGCGTAAAATATTAAAGTGTCTGATAACCTTTATCTGATCGCTAGCTTTAACCTCCCGATAGCAATCTTTATCCGGTAGTCACAAGACCGGTCCTTGGTCTTGTAAATACGTTTATAATATTAGTAATACCCGTAGAGGGAGGTTGAGTTTAAATTCAAGCTGGGTGTTAATTATTGTTTCCCACTATTCCTAGACGCATGTCCTCCAAACTATACCTTCCTCGAAGCCATACCCCATTATTGTAACTAAATGAGGTTAGCCCTGACGGATATTAAGACTCTGTACAAAAATAAAGTAGTTTACAGTAAAATAACCGGTTTATACATTTTCTATGCTAAGTCTGAAAGTAATGGAGTTTGAAGTCTTGGTTTTAATTTAAACTAAATGTGACTATATTGCAACAGATGTATATAGAAGTTATTCAGGAACAAGATAAAATTGTTTCGAACCATTAAAATGCCTGTTTTCTGCATTATAAACTAGAATAAATAACCATTTATAAAATATGATTTTCATAGAAATCCCGCTATTTGAAAACTGCAAACTCATGTTGCAACAAGAGCGGGAGAAAATATATTATAATTATTGTATTTACATTATAAGTGTGTTTATTTAATAATGTAAAGACAAATTACAATACAGTAATGGAAGTATTATTGGAAGATTTTGATAAATTTCTAGATGAATTTTTTAATGGCTAAGTCAAATAAAACATATTTCTAGAATGGCAAATTTTAGTGTCTCTCGCTTAATGTAATGGATGAAAGTGAAGTTCCTTTAAAAATCAGGGTTTATGCATGGTCTTTCCAGAACATTCAAAACCTCCAATACCTAGAGTCGAGCAAGTTAAGAAGATTCAGGGATTCTAAAAAATATCAGGTTTGAGATTTAAAAGAAATACATTTTATTTGAAATTTCAAATAGGATTGGTTTTAGAACTATTATGATGCTAGTTCTCAACACAATCATTTGAAGAAAAACCACAACCTCTCCTCCCCCTTTAATTTGTTTTCAACAATCAATTGAATGTTAATTCACGTTATTTAAAACAATATTATCGTTTATTTCCTATAGTGACTATAGTGACTATAGCGCGTGACATTTGGTGTGGGTAATAATTACATTAGAAAGTTTATGAAAACATAATTTCAGTTTTCTCCATCTCCACCTCGTTATTCCCTCACAGATCAATATATTTACGATGATTTTCAATACAGTCTAATTTTCACGGGCAGACATATAGATTATTTATTTAGCATTGAGTCTTACTACCCGTTCGTACTACACGCTTATGTACTAATTACGCTAGTGGGTAATGGATGAGGAAGGTTTAGTTTAGAGGAATTGAACCCGAATTTGCATGGAGAGATCGTGTGTGTGGGGGAAACCATTTTGGAAAAACCACCCTCAGTACACCTGACCGAGGTTCAAACCTCGATCTTCTCCGTCATCCGAGGTCTGGACTATATTGTAAGAGTGATGCCTTAGTCCATGCGACCACCGAAGTGGGTAAAGAGAAATCCCCAGGTCAAATTCCACGTATTCTTGCGTGAATTCATATGACCTGCAGCGAATAATCTTATAGTAAAATGTCGTCAATACTGACAATCAAACAAATATGTTTGTATCCTCTAAAAGGCTCTTCTTATTAAAATTGGACTGTACGTAGAATATTTAATGTAGTCTACATGCTCTCAGTAAAACTGTGTAACCATATTTGATAGTTTCCGAGGAGTGGTTTGTTAATAAGAAGCTATGAATCAAGTAGCCAAAGCTATTATTTATGCATTTTAGTGAGGATTACTCCATCTAGATATCATATTCTAAAAATTGAAAAATGACACCTGGACACGGGACTCGAACTCGGGACATTTGGCTTAGTACGCCAATGCTCTTACCCATGAGCTGAGGTGTCATTTTTCAATTTTCAGAATATGATATCTAGATGGAGTAATCCTCGCTAAAGCATAAATAATAGCTTTGGCTACTTGATTCATAGATACGCGATCCCTTACAATTATAATAATTGTACAAATGGCTGCAATAAGCCAACTACCGAGTCGAAGGTGGCTGCGTTATCTGATAGCTCGGGATCTTAATTAATCACACATTTGTAGCTGATGATTTCCACACGTCCGTCATAGACTGCCTTAAAATAAGAGTGAAGAATGACCCTGGACATGGATCGAACCCTGGTAACATTGGCGTTCGATTCCCGTGTCCAAGTGTAATTTTTCAATATTCATAATATGATAATAAGGAGCTATCCAATCTAATATTTTTCTCTGGCATTGGTTTTATTTGTAATCATCGTTCTCGTTCGAAATCTCGTGAAGAGTTATGTTGGTGAACGGTCGCTCTGCTGTAGACCATTGTGAATCCTGAACACCCTGGAGAAATACCCACGGATCTGTACGTTTAATATTAGTAATGTGTACACATTGGCGTTAATAGCAGTGACAGTAAAAACGAATCACATTAATTAGCCAGACCAACTAAATTCCTGCTCACTCCATTTGCTTGAAAATATGCAAAAAAAACACACATTTAATATGATTGAATAACACACAAAAAACACATTCATATATTCGAGCGTGTGTTTGAAAATTTTCACAAATAGAAACAACACCGTCGCAATTAATTGACCGTATCAATTTAATAAATGTACGTCCTCTGTTATAATGAGTTACACGGGGGTGCACGAGTAAAGATGAAATCAATATTTAATCATGATTATTTTACGGTCTAAAAAGCATACAGATTGTTTGGTGTTCATTAAATTGATTGTAAAGCTTTTTTGGGCGGTTGTAGGCTTGGCCCGGTTACATAGCCCGGTTGAAGGCGTACCGATGAGAACTACAACGCCATCTAATTGGAATTCCGGCAATCCGGAATTGAAGCACATGTGGAAACAAATATGAATTAATTTCGTTGATTGATTAAACTGATTTGATGGAAAAGTTGTCTCGACAATGGGGCCACAAATAATTGCCAATGCACCCCCCCTCCCCCAACACTTTTTACTCTCGCTTCCCAATATTCACCTAAACAATGTCGTGCCACTTTTGTTTTGTTTTTGTTACTCTATGTAGTTATATTTTTTGTAACAAGTGTTTTGTTTAATTTGTATTGGCTATGCTACGATACAGTATTATTTTTTGGTATTGTTTTTGGAATGGGAAAGGGCTTTAATGCGGAACATTTGGAAACACTGCTTCATGGTGGATTATTTCTTATGTTTGATTTTATTTTTTCAAGTCACAAGTTTTTGTTTTTGGTATAGAAATTATTGTTTACTGGTCAAAAAATAATTAACTATTGGCTCCAAGCCAGGGTTCATTAATTTATCACTGACCAACCTTACAAGTTGGCACAAAAAATAACAAAAAAAATTTAGTCGGTAATTCCGTTTTTTGTTTTGTTTGATTTTGAGTATCTGTTGTGACGGTACAGTATTATAATTTTTGAGGTTTTTGCATTGATGAGCATTATAACTTTTTTTTTGCACCGGGTCTTACTAGCCAACTAGAATACTCGCATTTAATAACACTAATGTAGCTGCATTTACACAGAATGAGATTGGGAAATCATTTATGAAGACTCACTCTCGGTATACCCAACCAGGAATCGAACCCCAACAAACCAAACCAGAAAAGCTTGACAACTTAGTCCATTTGCCCACCGATACAGGTTGCAAATAACTAAATTATGTTCGTAAAATAATAATAAATAGTTGCAAAAGCCCCATTGTATGTATTTATAATTTGATCATATTCGCACACATGATACTTTAAAATTAGCAATAAAACTAAGCAGAACAATGATTTCTTATTAATATTTTAATAGCTACTTATCAATTAGAATTATTATTTTATTAATTAAAACACTCATGAATGAATGAAATTGTGTCGATACCTCTGCATTGAAACCGGCTTACAACTAAGATAATAATTATGAATGTAATATTGTACAAATAGTTTTGGGAATAATCCTATATATTATTTCTGTTGTCAACACCCCTTTTCCTCAACTAATACAAAGCCTACAGCGTTGATTAAGGTATCAATAGATATGATTTTTTTACCGACTTCTGACAGAATATTCAGTTTACCTTAAAACACATTGTTTATTTAAAATTTAAGTTAAAAGAAAAATCTAAACTCAAGATGATTGCATTCTGACATCAAATATTGTATACAAAGAGGTATTGTAAATTGTAAATACGTTCACATTAATAAACTCTCTTTGCTATTTTGTGAATATACTTCGCCGAGTATTTAATTTCAACAACCCAACAAAATATTAATACTTTTTGCGGGGAAGGTTGAATGTTCGAAAGTTTTGCAAGGGTTTACTGGTATAGTAGATATAAGGTTTAAGGTGGGGGTGTAGGAAACGCGATAAAATATCAGTGTTTTTGAAGTTTTTATATCAAAATAGTTTTTGGTCAAAATAAATCAAATACTACGTATATACAAACATAGAGTTTAATTTAATTTCCATTGCAATATCAACAGTTGTTGAATATTTTTTATAAACATAGTGGCATTAGATGAAAAACTTTTTAAATTGAGAGTAAAAGTTGTCACTAAATTCAAGGACACCCTCAACAGATATTCAACAACTGTATTACCAGGCGAAGAAAATTAAACTTTATGTTTGTATTGAAGCAATATTTGATTTATTTGACCAAAAAGGTTTTGCTATAAAAACTGAAAGAATACTTGCCTTTTCTAGCACCCCCGGCGTCCCCACCTTAACACTTCCTCTTTCCTTACAAGTAGAGTTTCGTGTGTCGCGGTGGTTTCTTACATCCTGGCTGCTGTTTAGAATACATTATTCAGTCTAGACTCTGTCTGAAATTAAGATCAGTAAATAGGAGTGTGAACTACCTGGAATAAGGTGGTAATAATTTCATTCCCATTGAGGCGTAGGTTTATTTACTTGAATATTCATCGTTTCTCATCTGACGCGCATGTTCGGTGAGTTGTAGGACCCCAACTTGGAAAGCACGCACGTCCAAGTTCATGCAACAAACCATACATTTTATTCAAGTCTCATTTTTGAGATAGCATGTATGGCTTATCATTTGTCAAGCCATTTGATAAATGATACTTCTCACTTAAAATGCGATCTACTGTAGAACTAATTGTCAACCTCACTGGTCTTGGGGTTAGATGCTCGCATCAGGGTCCAATATTCGCGGGTTCAAACCCAGTCAGGGTCGAAGGGTTTTCTTGATCGATAAGAATGTGTAGAACTTGCTCCGGAAGGGAAGTGAATCCGCCGGTCGATTGTGGCTTGTAAAATAACCCTGGAAGGTATGTGAAAAAAGATTTTCTAGAAACCTTGGTAGACTCTTTCTCTCTCTATCATAGACATTCTCATGTGATGATATACTCAGTCATTTCTAAAAGTGCACGATTAATACCTTGAATAAATAAATAAAATAAGTATATTACTAATTAGAAGGTCCTTCGCCGAATTGATGTAAGGAACAACATTAAAAACTACCAAATATATTATTATTATTATCATTATCATCATCATCATCACTATTCAAGAATCAAATATCCCAAGCTATTATTACATATACTTTTAGTGAGGATTACTCCATCTAGATATGATATTCATAGGAGTGAAGAATGACCCTGGGCACAGGACGAGTCCTGGATAGCTCAGTGGTTAAAGAATTGAAATACTAAGCCAAAGGTCGCGGGTTCGATTTCCGTATCCAGCTTTAAATTTTCAGGTTATTATTATTATTATTATTATTATTATTATTTTGAGCCACGTCTTGCTACCCCTTTCGGAATGAGATGACCGTATATTTTACCATGGTGGGGTAGGTTCTGGTTCTGGGAAGTGTATACTCTTTAAGGTATTCGCATTTACGTGGAGGGCGTATGGGACGATTTAAACTTACAAAATAAGCGTCAATACACCCGATCCCCTAATTTTAAGCAATCCAGTGTATTGCGAGAGTGACGTCTTTAACAATGTGACCACTGAAGGAGGCTACCCAATAAATAATGTCAACAAATACAATCTACACTGAATAAATGATGATTGATTTTCAAATGGTGATAATAATTATAGCCAATAAAACGTGCTAGATATGAAAGTGACGCCGGTGATAATATAATCGTCGATAAACTACTCATGTCAACCTCTCATTGTCCACACCGCCATGATTGTTATTTCTGTTCGTGAGTGTGTGTGTGTTGGTACAATGGGCTGTGTTTGCCAACTGTTGGGGATAAAACAGTGAATAGAGTCACAATAGGCTGCACGAATAGACAGCTGGCAATTAGAAGGGAACATGAAACTATGTGATCACGGTCACAACAACAGGGAATAATGTTACAAGTCACATGTGTTTATTAATATCGTATACAATAGCTTAGGATTACTATTATTTTATATAGAAAAAATACTAGAGTTGCATGGAGTGATCTGTCTGTGTGTCTGTCCCTTAGGCCTATTCATTTTGAACTAGTCATATTTTTTAGCCCCACGTCTTACTACCCGTTCGGATTATATACCTATTTAATAATCACACTAATGACTTAGTGATTAAGAAGGTTTAATTTAGAGGAAGTTTAGAAAAAACCACCCTCAGTGCACCCGGACTTCTTCGGCAGTCTAGTACAACATGATAGTAGCGCGTTAGACCCCGCGGCCATTGAAATGGGAAGCTAGAAAATTAATTTGGACCACATTTGGTAAAATAAGGTAACAAAGTTTCTACAATCTACATGCATCTTATTCATTAATAGGCACTACCGAGACCAAAGCACCCAGACATAACCTAAAAAAAGTAATCTTTTGTTTGTATGTAAAAAAACTTTCACTATTACAGTAAAAAAATGTTGGAAATATAATACATTTCAAGGGCATAAGGAAAGAAAGGGTTAAGTCCAATTTTAGCTCAAATAAAGTTATTGCTGGACCATCTGTTAGACAATCACGAAACCTCTATAATACACTTTACAGTATGGCTAATAGAGGTCTGTGTCATATTTAAATTAGTTTTTTTCCCCAACAGTATTTACTGGGGTCTTTATGCGGCTTTATATTTGAAAGTTGTCCTTTAAAACGTGTGTAATTTGACTCTCCCCCTTTCCCCATGTATCCACCATTTTGAAATGGATAAATGTGTGTCGCAGGTTTGTATAAATAGAGTGATAATGGTTCTAACGAATTTCGACCAAGCTCGAACCTTAAAGTAAGAAGTTATATCATTTGCTAACATTCCCTCCTTAAAAAATAAAAATAAAACCGAAGAGACATGTATTTTGAAAATAAGACTTTAAAACAAAACAGCCAGAATGAGAATAAGTGGATATCCTTTTTTTGTGTTAAATAAAATGATCGGATTTTGAAAGTAATCAAGAGTTATGATTTGGTGTAAGATGTTGATAAATAAAATATTATTTATCTGGTTAAAAATGGTTGCAAATCCACTCTTAAATTAGTGGTATGGTGCAACAAATATAACGACTGAAATGTGTATGTATATACCAAACAAACCAAAGAAAGGAGGCTAAAATATATAATTTAGTTTGTGTGAGCAATGTTTTTTCTCTTCTTCTGTATCTTTAAACATTGGGCCTATACTTTGGCCGCCATTATAGACGGATAACACATGTATATCTTACCAATGTTCTTTGGTTGAGGGAAATACATTTCTGATACTAACTTTTATTTAGTTACTATAACATTGGCATTAATTCGCATTTAAATTAACAAAAATTATCATAACTAGATCTATGTCAGATGGTCATTTTTGCAAAAATAAGTGTTTTATTTCCCACATATATTATGATAAAATCAAAAAATCATAATTACCTTTAAATATGTTTTGATTTCTATTTTACCGTTCAAGGTAAAAGTTTGTAAGAAAACACTTCTGAGAAATTTCAGTGTGTCTAGTGGAAAGTTGATATTCATATTATAAAAGAAACATTTAAAAAAACTAGTTATTCGGTGGCCACATGGTCTAAGGTGTCACTCTCGAAATAAACTAGACTGACGATCAGAGTTCGAATCCCTGTCGAGTGTACTGAGTGTGGTAATCCACTCTCTCTCCACGCATATGTGGGTACACTTCCTCTCAACTCTAGCTCATTAGAGTAATTAGTACATATGTGTATAACCTTTTGAGGTATTAAGACGTGGTGCTAATAAATAAATAAACACATAAATACTTTTTTAAGATGGAATGGCAGCTAGCCTAATCCATGGGGTGAAAAAGAAGAACTAATTTACTTCATTAATTATAATTTGTAACCCACATCGGTGGGAGCTCTGCTTAGTTTAGTCTGGGTTTCCGGAGATCTAAGGCTCGGGGTGAACATACTACCTAGCTGGAGGTACTGATCCTAGTTTTCCACAAACTGTACTACACACTCTCCTCCTTCCCACCAAAATGCGGATATATTTTCTTTAAATAATACCTTTTACATTCTCACCTAATTACTATAAACATTAGAATAATATTAAGACAGGAAGCAAAAAAATAAACTTAAAACCAGCTACGATATAAGATTTAAACTAGTGTTCCAGTTGCCATTTGTTTAGGCTATTTATATATCTATATATTCTGAGAGCACCCTTAACACTAATTTATGGTAGGATAACACTATATTGCTTTGTAATATTATTCACTAGATGTTTGTGTTTTAATGATAGGCCTTTAAGTTGAAAAATAAAATATAGATTTCAATAAAAATTAAAACATATACAAATAAAATGATTCGTGTCGTAATTTAAATTTCAACTCAATAATATATGTGTATAGTCTGAACAGGTAGTAAGACGCGATGTTAAAAATAATAATAATAATAAACGCACGAGTCATATCAAATATAGAGATAAAGTAGATATCTAATAATAATAGTACGATCGCGTAACGTTACTGATGGTAACCGTTTATTACAACGCTGGTTTTATGTTTCGTTATTTTATAACGTGAAACAAATGATTTCTGAATACTGATATAAATATGATAATAACTAACCATATCAAATAATGTATTTAATAAAGAAGTTCAATCACTTCTAGATGGTTTTGAATAACTGTTTTAGTTTTTGTGATTTCAATTACACCTTGTTTTGTGAGTATAATCCAATTAGTACAGTAAAAAGTGGGTTAAATACGAGGTATAATTTAATTTTAACTATATCAAACCATGATTAATTAGATACATACGGCCAGTAGTCTACTAATGTATGGTGTACTAAACTAATATAGAAATGGCAAACACCACACATACTATGTTTAAAACTAACAAAAATGAATCCTAAATGTACATATTATACAATTAATACAGATAACGTTCTAAAGTATATTTTTTAATCAAATAGCTTATGTAAAGTGTTGTGTTAAAGGATTATCATTACAACCGCACCAAACAGTAGTAAATATAAATAAAGATGTATATATTCCTTTTAATAATTATATGAGAGATTATTTTTTTCCTATTCAAAACAAAGAACTATTTTTAGAGCATCACGTTTTACTTCCAATTCGAGTTATACGCTCATGTACTAATTACGTTAATAGTCTTGGGGATCGAGGAGGTTATATTAATAGGACGTGTACCCGCATTTCCGTGAAGGGAGAGTGGAATACAATTTTGTACAAACATCCTCAGCACACTCGACAAAGGCTCGAATCTCTAGTTCCTCGTTATTGGCAGTCTAGTCTACTGCGAGAGTAGCGCGTTAGATCACGTGGCCATCCAAGTGGGTCAAATATCTATTGATGATTTAATAGTCCAGTAAATTTAGGAAATAAAGG